>PVJH01006717.1:0-98979 GCA_004026705.1 Nesogale talazaci
TAATTGGCACAGAAGCACAGGAGACGTGTGGGGATGGGAAAGACTGCTTTGTTTCAAAAGCAGAAGGATGTCAACAAATCACAGTCGCTATTGTTGGAAGAGCAATTCTGAGGGCAAAATGGCTATTTCCCCCCTCCCAAGGTAGTGCCCTCCTAAAGAAAGGGACTACAGTAGTCTTAAATAGTGTAATAGCTCTACGTGGTTCCTACTAATGTGAAGAAAATGATTCTGAAGAAGAGTAAAGGGACAGAAGGCAGGCTACTTGGCCATGGAGAAAATGCTTGGATCTTTGCAGGGAAAGTACCCTGCACATTATAGCAAAGGTCCAGCGAAGCTGCTGTGATCCTTGTGGACTTCCTAAAGAGGCCCTTTCAACAATCTAAAGAAATACAACCCAGTCAGTTCTGACAGGCAAATGACTCTATTCTCCCTTTTTTAAAGGAGAACAAAATGAACACATCTCTCTTATTCTAAAAATCTTTACTCTGCTTGTTTTAATGCGTAAATCATCAAGGGAACGTGACTTGAAGCTTTCCTGCGTTTTCTTTACAATTTTTCTAGTCCTAAGTGTCTAGCTGGCATACACGTTTAAGAATTTCGATTTTATAGCTACTTTTTTGGGAAACCTTTATTCATTCCTCTCAAGAGTCTGATTCTGAGTCAGCATACATTATGCCACTGTACACACAGCCAAGCCATAACTCATCTTTGTGGAAGTCAGAGACATCTCATGTATTAATTAGCAAGCCTTTCAGTGATGATTGGATGGAAACCAGTTCCAAATGCTACTCAAAGACAGCCAGTGATTTCCAGGAAGAGGATATAAAATAAGTTACAAGGAATTTCTTACCTGATCTCTGTGCAGCCAATGAGTACACATTGCTTTCATCTGGCACTGAGGGAAAGAAATAAAAGAGACAAATATCAGTCATATCTTGGTCAATAAATTAATATGGATTCATAATAAGTTAAATCTACTATTGGCAATGATTTGAGAAAATTTTACACTCCATCTACTTAGTATAGAGGTCATTTTTATGACTGGATATCTTAACGACCGCTGGGAAGAAACATGTGGTAAGCCAGAAACTGCTGCCATACTTCCATTACACAAAAGTTTCACAATGTAAAGCTATTGTTTCTTGCATGTACTCCATTTGCGTCTCTCTATTGCTGTAGGCAGTATTTCCACTTCTCTAGCCCTTCCCTAAAGAACTCTGTGCTCTTTGACTTACACCTCATCAAAACTGAAGTTTGGGCTTCCTCTAAGGATTCAAGTCATGTTCTGCTCAATGTTCTTTGAGTTTGGGGAACCAAAAGAAGCCCGATGGGGCAAGATCAGGGCTATAGGGTGGATGAAGCAAAGTGTCCCAGTGGAATTCTTATAAGACAGCCTTTACTGCCCTCAACGAATGCGCAGGTACATCTTTTTAAAATTTTAATCATTTTATTGGAGGTTCATGCCACTGTTACCACAATCCCTCCACTCATTGATCATGTCAAGCGCACTGCACAGGTGCATCTGATGATAGAAAAAACACTCCCGGGGACAACTTTCCTGGCCTTTTTTTTTTTTTTTTTTTGGTCTTTTTTTTCTAGTCTTTTTCTTATCAATGTAATTTTCAATTTTCTTGAAATGTCTTTCTGATCACCCTGTCCCTTCAAGAAACTCTATCAGCATTAACTCCCCTGGATCAAGTACCCCCCAAAGCCCCAAACAAACTACAACAACAACAAAAGACCATCACCAAAACCTTCAGAGAGGAACTCACTGTGTGGATTTCATTGGTTCAGTAGAGGCCCTCACATGCTTTGATTGGCTATACATATATCTGATGTCCTAATGACCCCCATGAGACTGAGACCAGTGTATCACTAAGAGAACATGCTAAAGCCATTCTCCGATTACAGAGACGTGTTCAAATGTTGTGATTTTTAAAAAATTAAAGTAATATGGGCCTCAATTGGAGCTGTAATAACATCACTGTCATTGAGCCTATTCTGACCTCCAGCAAACCCACAGCGGGTTTCTGAGACTGCAAAATGCTATAGAAGCACACTTGTTTTTCTTCCATGGAGTGGGTGATGGATAGGAAGTTCTGACCTTCTCTAATGCTTAACCCATTGTGCCATCAAGTCTTTCATTTTTTTCGTGAAGTTACAATACATAGACCTTCCCATTCCTACTAACTCATCTTTTCCTGTGTGATTTTTTGGGTTTTCTAAGCAAAGGCATTTTATATTTGTGATTTTTCTATTATGACATAGTTTAGCATCTTGTTAAGACTTTCCTTTGCATTTGCATTTGGGAGTTAGGATACCATTGTGGGTTAAATTCTAATTTTTCCCAGGTCTCAGAATACTTACAATGAAGCACAAATAAGGAGTGTGAAAAATGACAGTGATGACAGCAGTGAATAATCATGAGTACTTATAGTATTAAGTTCTGTCCTATATCCTTTGGTTCACTATTTGGTTCCTTTAGACACTCGTTCATTTAGACCTCACAATGACCTAGAAAGATAAATACTCTTCTTATCCCTACTTTAAAGATAAAGAAACTAAGGCGCAACACCTTAAACCTAGGACGCTTAATCACCCTTAATCTTATTTGTGGTCAGAGTCATGGAAGAGGTGTATTTTGAGGAATCTTAATGAAAAACAGTAGTATGAGGTAATTACAAGAAAACACTTTATAGACAATGCTGGAAAAAATAAATAATTTTTATTTTACTACATGCTATTAATACAAATATTTCTGTAGTGACCAATGTCAGCATGTTCAGAAATCTAGAGTTTTACTGGGTTCAGATTAAAACATTCATTCCAAATTCACAGATGGAGTAGCATCTGTCCATGGCAGAATTCTGACTTGGATACTTTCTACTTAGGTTCCTAAATACCCTCGTCTATAAAATGATGGTGGTATTGCTTACATGTGTGAGTAAGCATATTTAGATGGCAACATAGTATTTAATAATATTAGTTATTGGCTGAGCCCTGGTGGTGTAGTGGTTGTGCATGGGACTGCGGCCCACTGGGACGGAGGTTCAATTCCAGCAGTGGGGCTGGGCCTCCTACTCCCACCGCCAGAGAGCAGTGATGCCCCCCCCAAAAAAATAATATTAGTTATTATTAGAATTGTTAGTGAGAAATTAAGAAAGGCAGAAGGATAAAAAGGTTAGTAATGTGGTACAGAAAGATCAAGAATTATAGCCTTCATTATGGATTAAGAAAACCCAAATCCTCACGGCTAGTCCAATAGACAACATCATGATAAACAGAGCAATCACTGAGTGGTCAAGGATTTCGTCTTGCTTGGACCCCCAATCAATGCTCATGGAAGCAGCAGTCACATATCAAATGACACTCTGTATTGGATAAATCTGCAGCACAATACCTTTAAGTGTTGCAAAGCAAGGACGCTATTTGGGAGGGGGGGACTTAGGCATGTCTGAGCCAATCAAGAGTATTTTCAATTGCTTCATCTGCATGTAAAAGTTGGATATTGAATAAAGAAGACAAGAAAAGAATCAGTGCATTTGAATTATGGTGCTGGCAAAGAACATTGAAAATACCGCAGACTGCCAAAAGAGCAAACAACTTCGTCTTGGAATTGTGCCACCAGAATGTTCACTAGAGGCAAGGGTGGCAAGACTGGATCTCAAATCCATCAGATATGTTGTCAGAAGACAAGAGCCCAGAGAAGGAACTCATACTGGGCACAGGAAAGGGGCCCTGAAAAGGAAGGGGCCAAAAAAAAAAAAAAGGCGGAAGAAGAAAGCCTTGACAAGATGGACTGGCACCATGGCTGAGACAAACATGAGAGCCATTGTGAGCATGGGGCAGGACCGGGCCGGGTTTTATGCTGTGACACCAAGGATGGCCTGGAGTTGGAATGAACTGGATGGCACCTACCAACGAAGTGGGGAGAGGATGAACTCAGGCTCTGCTGGGCAATTCATGAAGCCCGACCCCCACCCCCGTCTTCTTTCTGTGTTGAAAATAAACACAAACAATACACTTGGCAATACAGGAACTCAGTGCTTTAAAATATGGGCACGCATTTACCACAGTGTCGGGCACATCAGTCTAGAGTTTTGTTTTGTTTTTAAACTAAACAAAAGTAAACAAAACGCTTGATTAGTGGAAGCCGTGAGAGTGATGCGGGCAGTAACTTTGAGGATGGTGACATTCTCAAGGACCTAAGTTGCTGGAGGCCATAGAGAGTAGAGAGAGACAGTGACGGAGGGTAGATTCTGCTTTAGAAGGCACCTTAGCTTTCACGCATGTCATCTCATAGACTGTTTTTGACCAATGTACTGTATTTTTTGGAGCAAAAGATACATCCAGTTTTTAGAGCAAGAAAAACATATTCGGGACCAAATAGTACCAGTATAATTATTTATTAAAATATTTATAAAAATAAAGCAAAACATGGTAATATTTAACAGGGTAAACTCAGGGTAAGAACCATCATCATTTTCATTAACCAATGAAGGGAGGCATGTGCTGTGCAGATCATGTGACCTGACTGACATGGAGACTCCAGGACTTCCCCTGAACACACAGCAATCCACAGTTTCCAAATAGCAGCAGACAGTAAGTGGGTTTATGGGATCATAAACAAGTGTTCTGGGGATACCACACCTTTGGACCTAAGATGTACCCTGTCATATTAATTTTAACATGGAATCTCCTTAACATTTTGGC
Organism: Nesogale talazaci; assembly: GCA_004026705.1. Taxonomy (NCBI): domain Eukaryota; kingdom Metazoa; phylum Chordata; class Mammalia; order Afrosoricida; family Tenrecidae; genus Nesogale; species Nesogale talazaci. Next base: position 4,714 of record PVJH01006717.1, read on the forward strand.
TGAATACTCTCTATTACTCCTAGCAGGAATACATACCATTTTAATTGACAATTTGAAATGTGCATCTTTATGGTTTGACAAATACAATACCTGGTTCCTTGTTTATCTGGTAGTGTGAAAATGACTCACTAAGGAGCCCTAGTGGTAAGTGGGATTTGCATTGGGTGGCTAAGGTCAAGATCTGTAGTTCAAATCCATCAGACAGACTGAGGGAGAAAAGCAAGCCAATATGCTTCTATAAATATGGACATTTAATTTAGCCCTATTACACATCAGTCACAACGGATTTGGTTCTGAAGGCAATACAGTGTTTACGCATGGTCTTAATGTATGGATCTATTCTGAAAATGGGATTTGTATAAAATGGGATTTTGTTGCTGATGATCTATCCTTGTATTTCTTTAGTTTAGTTATCTATTTTCACAGGTATATCTCAGGAAATTAAATCCATTTAAATATTTAAATTTCCCAGTAACATTCATTTTAACATGGAATCTCCTTAACATTTTGGTTGAATATTATCATTCCTAGCAGGAATACTTATTATTTTAATCGACAATTTGAAATTCTGTAGATGAATATAAGCTATTTTTTAAAAAGTGTTGGAAACTCAAAAGGGTGACAGGCATAAAAATTAGAGGTCTTCTCCAAAATATTCCCTGACACAGATGCCTATCTTTAGGACAGAAGACAGATGCAAAAACATAATAGAAAAGAGAGAGAACTGTAATGACTTCATTAATAGAATACATTTTATTTCAAAGGTTAAATTGGGAACAATCATCTTTTATATACATGCCTAGTGCTGAGAAGCAATTTAAATAACAGCAGCAAATGAGAAAATGAGACAAAATTACACACACCACCAGCTTGTTTTCTTTCGTTTTTTTTTTTAAATGACAAGTATTATAATTAATACCCAACATCCTTTATAAGTTACTTTACCTTAGAACTACTGTAAAGGTGTCTTTGGGAGCTAGAGTTTAATTCTCATAGCTTCACTGAATAATATTTAGATAACACAGCCATTGGAAGAGTAGCAATATAAGGCATGTGTGCAACTTCAAGGGTTCATTTACAAGAGACTAAAGAAAAAAGTGAGCTGGACCTCGGGTAGGAGGATCTTCTGCTCTAAAACAGTAAAGTAACCAAAAGCATCAGGCAAGAGTGTTGATAGGACAAGAGCTAGTTTCTTCTGGATCTGATGGGAATTTTTTTTTTAACATTTCTTGACTCTTACATGCTCATGCTTATTTTTCTGCTTTACCAGCATCATGGTAATACTTGCTCTTTATTATCTTAATTGAAGAAGTAACAGATTAAATACTTTGAGTTATTCTGATGGTACAATTCACAGATACTTTTATCACAACTGTTATAATGCTTAGACGGCACCACGGACCAGTTGTCAACGAGTTGGGTCTAGCTCCTGGCAAACCATTTATCTCAGAGTAGGACTGTAATCCAGGTGGGTTTCCTTTGCTTGGTGGTGGGTGGTGATCTTTTGAGAATAGACTACCAGGGCATTCTTCTATATTGCCAGGGAGTGGATTCAAACTGCTCATCTTTGATGGAATAGCCAGGTACTTTATGATCTATGTCACCCAGGGACTCCTGCTTAGATAACAGAACTTTTATACAAATCTCATGGTTCCTGGCACTCAACATAAACTGAGTGGACTCTTTGATTTAAGTGTAGTAAGACACTTAAACATAAACACTAAACAGCAAAACAGGGCAGTCTGGCTTGGAGGTGTTTCGTTGTCTGCTGGATTTTCTGATCTAGGCAGACTTGAAGAGAATGCAGCAGGGTGGCCTGCATTCTAGCTATTCTAATTACTGCTATTCAGTACTGAGGGCACATTAAAAAGAAAGTACAGGTAAGCACCAGATTTTACTCTATGGAAACCAGGTTTACTGTTAGAACTGAGAAAAACAGTTTATACACACACACACACACATGCACACACACGAATTTATATGAGAAAGACTGTAAAATATAGCATTCTGAAAACTTATTAGTGACAAACATTAAAGTGCATATAATCCTTACATGAACTGGCTTCTCAGTAGGATACCTTTGTATTAATACAGTGATCACTTAAAGTGTTTTATTCTCTTGTCAAGCCTTCTTAAACACTTCAAATATCTTCCCACTAGGGGAAAAACAATCCCCTTGCTTATTGATAGCATTTGATACGCATTCTATAACATAAGTGACTATTAGGGACTGCATCCACTTAATAAAAACTTGCAGAACGGTGGCAGATTTGGTGAGTTAATGGGCCCCATATGCTCTTCTGATGTTGATAGAAGATGGTATATCGCTAAAACGCACAACGCTTTTCAGATAAAAATTGCCATCAGCTACAGTGATTCCTTCTGAAAATGCCAACACTGTGTCATAAACGGCATAAACGGAGAATATGCAAATGTGTTCAGATTTTCCCTCTTTCAAATGGAGATACTTTGGAGCAGAGCAGCACTCGAAAATGTGATGCAATGCTTAGTCTTCATTTGCTTTGTTTGTTTGTCATATATTATTGTGTTATAGTTGAACATTTACACAGAAAATTCAGTTTCCATTTCACAATTTATACATAAACACAATTTATATGTAACCATGAAAACATAGTCTTCACAGTTACTTCCAAGTTATAAGTGTGGTAGACTCAGGGACAAAGATTATGGAAATGATGCTACTTCATTTATTATTTTTATTTCTGTATCTTTGATAAAATAAAGACTGAAAATTTGAAGGTTATATTTGATATAATAAAACAGCGGTTTTAATAAAGGCAGGGCCTTCGTTGGGTAAATCCCTAGGAAACGAAATATCAAGTCTTAATTCCTTAATTCCTTAATCCAGGGCACGGGTCGCTCTTTCTACAATGTGTCAACACTCTCTCCATCTGGTCTCCCTCTTTCCATCCCTCCAAGTGTTCATCCCTCTAACTTTTCCTGCCTCTTCTTGCCTTTCACCACTGCTTTGGGGTAAATTCTGTCCTTCCTTCTCATATAGCTGATCATTCAAAGGAACACAGTCTTCACGGTTACTTCCAAGTTATAAGGGCAGTAGACTCAGGGGCAAAGATTATGGAAATGGTGCTACTTCATTTAATTTTTTAAATTTCTGTATCTTTGATAAAATAAAGACTGAAAATTTGAAGGTGATATTTGACATAATAAAACAGCAGGTTTGGGTAAATCCCTAGGAAACAAAATATCAAGTCTTAATTCCTTAATGATTATTACACTGGACTCTAAGAGTTGTTCCTTCAGAACTTAAGAAAAAAAATATGTAGCTGCCAATATTAAGAATCAATTTTCCTCTCTTTTAGCAGATCAATTTCTCTACCACTGATGGATTTGCAGAATTTCGAAGGAATGCAAACCTGTTTCATGTTGTAAATTAAGCCCCCTGTTAGTTCTGACAAACTATTACTGCATTAATTTATAATGTTTTCTTCTGTTAATGACTACTTGGTGTGCTGCTGCTCCGCAGGGAGACATTTTTTGAGTTTTCATCAATGTTAATTTTCATTTGTGGAAAAACTCTTCTATCACTGGGGAAAAAAAAACATAAACAAAACGACTTTTGCTGAAAAAGAGTTAGAGAGTTGGCATAAGATAATGGCACAAATGTTCGCCCTACTATCCCTAGAAGTAGCCTTTCCCCAAAGTGCAGGTTCTACCTTGGGCAGTGTGCTGCTCTGACCATAAGCTGGTCAGAACTCAAGCGCAAACTCCCTCTAGTGTGGCCACTTCATCCGGGCGACCGGGTGGAAAGGAAAGGTCCACTCCCATACCACTCAGCTGGTCACAGCTTTTTCCATCAGCTCTTTAAAATGCCTGTTACTTCTCTCAGAGCCACGCTGCCTGTGTGTTTTTATCAAGTGAGCCCTGACTCATAGCACCTCTGTGCACGACATACAAAACAGGTTCCATGTCTGGGTCATTTTCACAGTCGTTGCTCTTGGAGTCCACTACTGTGACCAAGAAATCAATCCATCTTGTTGAGGCTCTTCATTTCTCATGAGTCCCCTTCTTTACCCAGCACAATGTCCTTTTCCCGGGACTGGTCCCTCATAAGAACATGCCTAAAGTATCTGAGACAGAGTCTAGTCATCCTCAATTCTAATGTGCATTTAGCTAAACTTCTTTGAAGACATGCTTGTTTTTCTGGAAGTTCAAGTAGATTCAGTATTTTTCTGCCAACTCCATGATTCAAAGGCATAAAGAAAGGCATAAAATTTTTCCTGTCTTTCTCATTCATTGTCTTTGTGAGCCTTAGAAGATCTCAGGTGTGATGTCAGGAAAATATAGTACGTTTCAGATGACCTTAGAGCATTGTCTCTCGTTCATCTTGAGACAATGAAATGATTCCTCTAAATTTATTAATTTGCTTTTAATCCATTCCCTCAACACCGTCTTGTTTCAAAGGATCAGAGAGTCTAAGGAGAAGATAAAACCATCTCATATATTTGAGACAATGCCATGTGATGATTAGAAAAATGAAAATAGTAGAGAGGACACATTGGTAACAAGGGTGGTTGTGCGAACCTCAGGTCTCATAAGTTTTAGGTAAATGAGTACTTGAATCAATGCCAAGAGGAGAAGCAAAGACAACTTTTAGCACTGTGAACACTTTTTAAGCCAGGTTAAGGGAGTAAGAAAAAAGGGTAAGAATGCAAGTTTGATGTCCAACAGACCATGTGTACTTATGAAAATAGTGACATCTGCCCAAGGACTATGCTCAGGAAAGGCAGACAAGGAAGAGGGGAGGCAGAAAGCACAGATAGAGGGGCCTGAGCTGAGTAGTGCTGTATGGAGGGGAATGCAAAGGATGAAACTGATCAACATGGACATGACTTGTTGAGTATAAAATTGTCAAACATTCACCCAGCTTGCAATAGAAAATCTTAAAAATTGTCATCTTTTCTAAATACCTTTCCCTTCTTTTCCTTTCAAGCTGTGCTTCGATACCAACGTAATTTGTAAATAGCCAACATTTGTGTGTGGCTGCCCCAGACTAAATGATAAGCACCATGAGGAGGGGATGTGTCCTATTTTGCAAACCTAATACCTTTTATAGGTGCTCTGGTGGCACAGTGCTTAGGCATTGGGATACTAGCTAAAAGTCAGCAGTTCAAAATCTCCAGGCATTCTCAGGGAGAAAGTTAGAGTTTTCTATTCCTGGAAAGAGTCCTAGTCTTGGGAACCCTAAGGCAGTTGGACTCTGTGCTGGAGGATCACTGGGTTGCCATCAACTTGATGGCAGTGAGTGAATGAGCACCTTTTAGAGCGTATGAATGTCTGCTGAATGAGTGAATGAATGCAATATATGTAGACTACAGAGAGGAAGCAGCACTTCTGATATCCCCACTCGGCAAAAGCATATACACTAATGTATGAGGCACATGTTCATTGTGACACACATATGTTTCTATGAATGGTGGAGCATAAGTGTGTATAAACATTGTAAAATTCTTTGAGTGCAATCTGCAGATAAGTTCCTGGCAACAAAAGGGTAGGACAAGGAGACTGGTGTCTGTGTGATGTGAGAAACATGGTTTGGGCTCCCCAGAAGTGAAATGAAGGTCTAAAAGAAGATCAAAACACAGCACAACAATTTGAAATGCACATAAAATCACTTATCTTTTGAGGACTGAATGGTGTAAATGTAGCGAGGGGGAATGCTTGGTAAGCTAAGCACATCTCATTGAATTTCTTTAATCTACAATTCATATGTGACTGATCGCTGGGGTTTTTGTCCCTTGCTATTTATTTTTTTGCTTTTTGGCACTAATATAGTGTTACTCTTCATAAGATAATGACATTTGAAATTGCAGTTCCCTGTTTATACAAAATATCACATTACATTTCTAAAAACTCCGAACACTCGGTACAAAGAACTCACCTTTCAATACACAAATGCCATGAATTGCAGAGCAGCAAAATAGAGTAAATAAAGGTCTTTTTGATATACATCTTCAGAAACCCTCTGAAAACTTTTAAAAAGTAATTTTATAACATATCAATTTTAATAAATATAAAAATACTTGTAACATGTGCAAAGTATGATAGACATCAATACATTAGGTATCAATCACTGATTTGAGAAAGCTATAATATTTAAATTTTCAAGCCCCAGGAGTATTTTACTTCAATCTCATTGCTCGTGCTACATGTTCAGCTACAGCGACAATTCTGATTTTCCATGGATTATTCCTGATTTACTGTAAAACATTATCTCAAATTTGTTCCCAAATGATATTGTCTTTATCTTTCATTAAATGGTACCGCATTTTTTGCCAAATAACTTTTCTATGTCTATTGAAGCAACGATTAGACTTCTATTTTTCATTCTAACATGTGAATTAAGTTGATTGAATTCAAATACTGTACCAATCTTGAATGCACGAGATAAACTTCACTTGGGCATGCTATAGGGTTGGGTTCAATTTATTATTAAAATTAAAAAAAAAGATGCTGTATCTACTCACAAAGAATATCTGTTTCTAATGGCCTGATTTTGGTAACAGAGTGAAGTTAGCTTCATGGAAAGAGTTGTAGAACTATTCCTTTCCTTCTAAAAATCTGAACATCTGTAGAATTGCTTTTATTTATTATTCTAAATTTCTTAGAGAGGTGATGGCAGTTACATGATAGAATTCTTGCCTTCCATGGAGGAAACCCAAATTTGAGCCTTAATTATCGACTACATTACTTAGTATGCCTAGTCTACCCACAGCCTTTATAACTCTCACAAAATGACTGAGTGGTAACACGCAACTAACATGTGTAAAACCTTGCTGGAGAGATTGGTCAGGTATGCTGACTCTCTCATAAGCAGAAATAGATATTCCCAAGAACATTAAGAAATATGAGGCAGGAGTGTAGCACAGGACTTGGAAATCCATGTGGGAAAATGGCCATGGCACCAGAGACGATGAAACAGAGCAGCAGGCTGCCCAGCCTATACAATCAATAAAGTCCAAGGCCTATGGGCAGGGGGCTGATTGGCAATGCGGGGTACACTCTGGACATTTATAAGCACCACAAGAGTTTTGTATCACTTGCATGCCTAGGGAAGAGAGCAAGGGGTCCCACATGGCTGAGAGGCTGAGGGTCAGAGAGAGGTATTTGTGCAAGTATGGCTGATCAAGGGCACTCTGGACAAAAAAACTGTATCCTGAATATTTCTGATCTTGAATTTTGTAACTTGTTGATTTCCCTAATAAACCTTATAATTGAGAGGATCTGTGTGTAGCTATTGCAGTGGATTTTCAAACCCAGGACAGAAGTAGAGTGCCATGAGAGGGATGGTTGGTATCAGAGGGAAAGGTTGAAAGAGGGAGGCATGTTTGTCTACTGCCCCTGAGGACTCCTCCTTGGGTCAATGTGGATTCTCCTCCCTTGTGAAGTCATGTGACTTCCACACCAGTTTGGCACCAGTGCAGCTCATGCACATCCACTGCTCAATGGTTGGTGCAAGCATGCTTGCATGATGCCAAGCTGGTTTCAGTGCAGTTCCCAGAGTAAGATGGTCTACAAGAATGACCTGCTGAGATACTGTAGCTCTGAAAAGCAGCCTATAAAATCCATGGATCACAATAGCTCAATCTGCAATTGATGTTGTGAACGGCTGAGCTCCACACAATTTCCCTGCCATTTCAGTCTTCCTATAATCTGTTTTCATCAGATACTGATGGAGGATGTGGGAATCTTCAGCTGCAGTCCTGAATTTGTCCTTTTCTCCTTGCCCATCGATGAGTTTTGTCTCAATTTTCTGAAGCTCTGTTACCAAGTATGTAAACATGTTACATGGTTCTGCCTTCCTGATGAATTTATCTTGTTGGGTCCTCAACATCTTTGTCTTCCTACAAATATTCTTGGCATATTTGTGGGACATGGTTAAATTAGTTGGGAGGAGTTAAATCTTCTGAGCTTGGTTTGTAAATTTAAGTGGAACTACGGCATTATTTATTCTGATTATACCCCACTCCAGAGGCATAACTTTTGTGTTAGTATCTTAGGGCTGCCCAACAAAATCGCACAAGTTGGGTGGATAGAGAAATGTATTCTCTCATAGTTCTAGAGGACAGCTGTCAAGTCAAGGCCGACGCCCAGGTGATTCACTCTGATTGTTCGGAGAGCAAAGCTGTTCCTGTCGCTTCCCCTGGATTCTGGTGCACCTAGCAATTGTGAGCATTTTCTAAACTTCCAGTTGCATCTGCCTCTGCTGTCACATGACTATTCTTCCTCCATCTCCATTTCTCCTTTTTTATTACATGAAAAGTCATATAGGATTAGGAAGCACTCTTCTCTATTATGATCTGATAGTAAGTATCCTATACACTTGTGTACAAGTTTTTCAGCACATCTTTATGACGATTTGGTGGTAAAATTAGGTGCCTTGGCTGATATTTGGGTTGGCTTATACTGGAGTACACACAGTGCTAACATCCTGCTTCCAAAAAGATTGCACCCAGGTACAGGGGTTATGATCTCAGCCTATTGAGGGGAAACAATTCCATATACAACATTCTTTCTAAATTCTTTTTTTCAATGTCCTGAGGAGGATGGGACTTTTCTAATTTTACTGGTGGATTCATTCACATTCCTGTCTTGGCCTTGTGAGAACTCTTAAATACTATTCCCATGGGCCCCTTTGGCATGTCTTTCCTCAGCCAGGGCAGTTCCCTGGCCTGCATGCGCTGGTCCGCACTCTGTGCCCGCAGTGCTCAGGGGAGACTCTGGAAAACCTGAGTCTCCTTTCTACACAGATCCTCATCTCTGGTGCTCTGCCTGCACGCCTTCACTCACTTTGGTTGCTCTGGACGCTGAGCTCCATCTCGTTATCTCAGGGAGTGAACAAGGTGTTATGAATGTTAGAATAAGCCTTGTGAGATGGTATTGTTTCTTCAGAATAAGTTGAAAACTAACCAATTGAAAACCTCTCTGAATAAATCTTCAAACCATATTTTTCCTGCATATTTCTTAACCCATTCCTGGTAACTGCAACCTTCACCATCACCGAACCAGAGGTCCTCAGTTCACTTGAGTAGCTACCATCCAACATGAAGAGAGTAGCAAGCTAGGAAAAGGCCCATTGTCCAAGGGTAGCACTCTTGTCTGTTTCTCTTTTCAAAAAGAATACTCTGACATGATGCTGGGAACATGCATTTTCTTTTAAGTTTAATTTTGTAATATACACAGAGACAATGCCACTGAGCATTGTCTCTTTTCAATAACAATACTATGACATTGATGCTGGGAACTGCATTTTATTTTTTTGGGGGGTGGGGAATCACTACCCTCTGGTGGTCGTGGGAGCTACCCAGCCTTGCTCCTGGAGAGCTGCTGCTGGATTTGAACTGCCAAGCCAATGGGCCGCAGTCCTGCACTCAACCACTATGCCACTGGGGCTCAGTCCATGCATTCTCTTTTGAGCTTAATTTTATAATATATACAGAGCTGGGGGACTGACAGGAACCCATGACTAGTAAAGGATGTTCCTCTATTCCTCTTTTCTGACACTGTACATGCTACCTTCATGAAAAGTTCAATGTTTCCCTAAACAGAATTTTCTCATCTGACAATAAGACTTTCATCAACCTATGGCTGGACTTTTACAATAGCCTGCAGCTTGCTCTTGACTTGCCTTCATTCCTCAACACTACTTTGAATCATATGTGCCGAGTTTCAGTTACAACCAAAACCACTGTCATTAAGTCCATTCTGATTCGAAGTGACCCTATTGAACAAAAGAGAACTGTCCCCTTGTGTTTCTGAGGTTGTAAATCTTTCTAGGGGCAATTAGTCCCATCTTTCTCCCATGGCATGGCTGGCAAGTTCAAATTGTTGACCTGGCGGTTCGAAGCCCAACACATAATCCATTATGCCACAAGGACTATGGCATCCCAATGAACCCATCCCACATACAATCCTCATTTTTCTAATCTCCAAACCTTTACAAATATTCTCCTTAAGTTGCTTTCCAAGGTGTGAACCTATTTACTGTTCTTCCCATAATGTCCTCTATTTACCTTTTACTGTAGTTTTATGGGATGAAGCTTAGTGTATGGTTTGTGGTAAATTCTATGAGCTACTACATGCTTATGGACTGAACTGCCTGCATCGTCCTTTTAAAATATTCTCTTCATTTCTTTCCAACCCAGAATATCGACCACTTCCTACTCTGTTACACTGGTTTATGAACAACTTCATTGAAGGCAAAGTTAGTACTTTATTCAATTGTCCATGGTTAGAAATTGCAGTCTGACCAAGTGTGTTAGACCAGTTGTCTAGATAAACAAATCCAGGGACACTCATGTATGTATATAGGAAGGAGCTTCATATCAGAGAAACTGTATATCAAGAAAGCATCTGAGCCCAAGTCCATAATTTCAATAGTAGCTGATATGTGCATTGCCAGTCTATACATGTCTCTTCACACTCATGCAAGACATGCAATGATACGGAATGCAGGGAGATCATAGTCCAGTGGGTGGAGAGTCTTGAGAATCCAGTGGTGGTGGAAGCAGCTCAGCACCAGCCATGGGCTCCACATGGCTTTCTTGCTGCATGCCTTGGACTGCCATCAGCATAGCTCCATGTGGCTTGTCAATAGGAATGTGTGGCAGAGAAAGTGTGCCCCACCTCCAGAGAAGCTGACAGGAGTTCCCAGAATCCTCAGGAGGCCATGCCCACAAGAAGGGATCAATTGGGCTGTGACCTAATTGACAGGCTAGACTGCACCCCTTTGCTGACATTAACAGGAGTTTATTTAACTGCCATATCAAAAGTATAAAGCAATGGCTATGTTTATCTTAACTCTGACATGGGAAAGATACTTGTGTCAGACTTTGCCAACAAAACTTCTTTCATGGCGCATTCTTTGTATCCACTAGGCTTGAAATATTTTTACTATTTACTATAAGGCAAACTTCTGGGCCATATAACAAACAACCCCTATTCATTATGAACCAATGAAAGAACCCACTTCTGACTTCATTATTTAGAATGCATATTACCAAGTTATTTACTACTTTTTGCATTAACAGATGAAGAGAGAAAACTAATGCCTATGACCAACTGACCATGTATTAGAAATCATGCTAGACATTTTAACATGTTATTTCATGAGTGTTCTAAAATCTTTCTGTGTATGAGACACTATCTTCATTTTATGGAAAAGGAAACTGAGGCTCAGAAGCATCGTGTGACAAAGCTAGCAAGTGACATAGCTGGGATCTGACAGGTGACCTAACGTCAAAGTATGTGTTCCTTGTTCTTTTTGAATATACAAGGCAAGGTTTTACTAAAGGTTTTGTCATCGGAAGCTACATATTTCTTCTGCTAGTTACCTTATAAAGTGGAATTCAAGACAAAACTATGTGGAAAAGCACATGGAGGCTCTTGCTACTCTCGGCAATAAGAAACAATAATGTCACAGATTGTCATTGAGATGTTGTGTCCCTTGCTCCTGAAAGAAATTAAATAGTAAGAGGCACAGACTATTTAAAGGTGTCAGAGCCATCAAAGGTGGAAAATGAAAACTCAAAGCAACATCATAAAGAATGTATTGATTGCACATTGGAATGAAGCAGCAGAAGGATTCATTGATAAAGCCAAAGTGTGTGGTCTGTGCGACAAGAGCTGCTATTAATAAAGGAGACAGAGTAGAAGAGAAGAAGGTCAATTGCTCAGATGTAGTAGGAGCGCCACTGAGTACCCCGAGCCTTAAACTCCTTTAAGAACTGCCTCTCCCTCATCCATCCTTTTAATGCCATGGAGGCTGCGAAGCACCGTCTTGTTCTAAGCAGCCACACTGGGTTCTTGCCTCAAGTGTGCATAACTGCTGTTCAGCCAGTTGTTCTTTACCCACAGAGGGAGGGCTCATAATGTGCTGGACACTAGCCGCAGTGGGGTGATGCAATTTTAAGAAAAGAGCAAGGGAGTCACAATCCCTGCACCTGTAGATGTATCTAACACAAGTAAAAGCAAAATGAAGTGTGACCAGTGTTAGCAAAACCACCTGGCCTACCTGGCCAAAGCTACTACTGTCAGCCTCCACCTTGACAGATGTAATAACCCTTGTCTGATGTTTGAGATTCTGAACTCTCTCTCTGCAATGCCATGGATGACTTTAGATGTCTCTTCTAGTCTTAGCTGCCATTGTTACTCGTATCAAACGCCCTTCACTTTCCTGATGGGTCTGGGTAAGAAGGTGAGGGTAAGAGAGTAATTGTATTTCAGCTGTAAGTGGAGGTGAACGAGGTCAGTTTTGATTGCCAAGCTGCTGGGTATATTATGAGTCACTTCAGAAGCAGTGGGGGTTGGGGGGAGGGACGTGGCAATCTCACAACCACAAAGAAAGAAGAACCAGAAGGGGACCTTGAGACCCCTATGCATTGAACCTCCTTGATCCAAGAGACAGCTGTGATGCCAGGACAGTAGCAACATTGGAATAAGAGTCCAGAACATGACAGTGTCATTGAGAGCCTACAGAGTAAGAAACAGAGAGCTTTGGGACTATGGGCTGGTTTGTGGAGTAGGATGTCTCTGGGCACTTCATTAGGGAGTTAGGTTTACTGACCCACAGGGCTGGAACTGAGTGCCTTGGGTCGAGACTTACAGTGGAGTAGAATAACCTTTGAGCACTTATTGGCAGTTCTGAAAGAGGTTTGTAACATTGCCAGAGCAGAGCACAGGGGAGGCTGAGAGCCAGAAAGAGACCTGCCTCTGGGAACAGCAGAGAGAAATTCTCCTGATTGAACACTGTACTCTGAGGATTTTTCAACTGAATTGAAAATTATTAATTTCCCTAGTAAACACCATCACAGTTAACCTCATCTGTGCATTCTGTGTGGTCATTGAAACCAATTATCTATAGAAGTAGATAACCGGTCACAGAAGTAGCATGTCATGGGAGATATACTCTCTATACTTGATCTTAGCCAAAAAGCCAACTAGTGATTAGGAGAGATACTCTCTATGGTCGGTTTTCCACACAGAAGGCAGTGTAAAAAAAAAAAAATCTTGATTGGTACTATCTTACTTAGGTAGTGCTCTCCTGCTTGACACCTCTCAATCACAGTTAGCAGAAAATCCAAAGGCTTCCTGCGGTCTCTAAGCCCTGCCTGTTTCAGCCCCTGATGGAATGTCCAGCTCACATCCTTGCTCCATGCACCTCACTGCTTCTGATCCCACCTCCTTGTCATTCTCCAAAGGACCAAGGGTGCCCTTCTGTTCTCTGCCAGGAGTGCTGCTCTTCCAGAAAACCACAAAGCACCCCTTCATGCAGGTCTCCATCAATGTCACTGCCTTGGAAAGCTTCTTCTTGGCCACCATACAAAAAGTGACGTCTGCTTGCCTCAGCTCTCCTCCCCATGTATCACCATCTCCTGTTTCCCTTTTGTTCACACTTCTAAGCAATCACGGCCTGTCATCTTCCCCTGGGTACATAAGCTCCAGGTGAATAGGGGCACAATCACAGCTGTGTCGTCAGAGTCTGGAATAGTGGTTGGCACACAGTAGGCGTTCACTATTTCTTGGGTGAAAGATGGATGATCAGGAAACCGTAGAAGTAGATAGTGAGACAACTGACTCTAGGGATTGCACCTTCTTGGAGATGTACAGGGAAAAGGTGCGAATGGGTTTGGGACTGAGAAGTATGAAAGCCCAAAGGGCAGGTGCTCCAGGTGAACGGCAAAGACCTCCTGTATGTGTGAAGTGCTCAGCTTGTGGGAGAGAGAACAGGTGGAAGAGAAAGGAAGGGTCCAGTTATGATGGAGCTGGATAGCCACATAAGGCATTTTGTCTTGATCCTTGGGGCAGTGGGGGGACGTGGACGGATTTCCTTCAAGGAAGTGACATGTTCAGGTTTGTGTTTTAAAAAATTTACCCACTGCAGCATGGAGAACAAATTGAATGGGAGATAAGACAGAAGGAGACTACTTTTTCTTTTTCCTTTTCAAGCCACGGACAATAATTTACACTTATCCCTCTTACATTTAACCTTCAGGATTTTAGCTCATCAGGTCTCCCTGTCGGGATGCTTTTGAATCTGGACCCTGTCATCCAGAGCATTAGCTAATCCTCCAAGCTGCGTACAACCTACAGCTCTGACAAGGCAGTCGGCTCCATCGGAGACCTGGGCAGGCTCAGGGGGTGAAAACAACCCCAGCTGTAAGCCATTTCTGTATGTGCTTATGAGGTAAACTCTCAGCACCACACACTTTTTTTCTCACTCTAAAGTTGACTAGCCAGGCCAGAATCAAACTACAGCCTGAGAGATGCAGTAAGTCATGCTATCCATGATTTCATGCATATTTCCTCTGGAGCTAATGGGCTTTACACTGAGATGCCAACCCATTTTATTCCTGCGTGAATTAATTTTGGCACCTAGTCCCTGGCTGGGGATTGTATAGCTGCTTCTGTTCTTGGCTACAATACGTGGTATCAAAAGGGTTCTCTACTGCCATGAATCGAAGTATATAATGCTGTCTCTATTTCTGCCCAGAATCCACTGTCATCGGTTTAATATGCACACGGTGTAAAACCAGGGCTACTAGTGTGTAATAGATTTTGAAAAGTTGTCATGCGGGCTCATTGTTTATTAGAGGATATTAACTTTGGAGTTTATGTGCTGTCTCTCCAACTCATCCCTGCACACAGTCACTGAAAGGGGATGCTGAAAGGTCTGCCCACACTCTACTGCACTCATCTTGTCAGCCTGGTAGATGAGCTCATTTAAAGCAGGCTCTTTCCACACACACATTAAAGACCCACTGTCCTGTGGGAAGGGGATAATGTATTGGGGTACATTGAGTATCATGGGCAAGACAGGACTAACAGAAAGCATTCATAGGAAGAAATGGACAGGTTTAGGACCAAGAGTCCAAAGTGACCTCACAGACAGCAACGTTGAACTCATTCCCCTGACACCAGGGGTACGCGGCGGCCAGCAGAGGGGGAAAGGTGAGATCACCAGGCCAGGGAAACCAGGAGTCACTTCTTGCCAGGCCACTCCTCACTTTCCTGTTCAATAAACAGGTTTGCTATAAATATTTTAAAAATTAACTTTAAATTATTTGGCTGGGACACACTACCTTTATTAGAGGCTGCTTTGTTGTTGTTGCTTTGCTTTTTAATAGCACTGGCTGTAAATAATCAGAAATTCTCAGAAAATTGGTCAAAGAATCCCCCAAAGCAAACTAGTTCCAAGTGAAAGGATATTTTTAATAACAGTTTAAATGTATCCATGAATAAAGCTAATGTTTCTGGGATATTTTTCTGCACATTTATAATTTTTCAATTGTGACTTTTCCTTTTTTTTTTTTCTCATGCTTTAAAGTCAGTATGTGATGGAGCTTCAACAAGATACTGGAAAGATATATGTAAATCCCCTCTTCCCACCATGTCTTTGAAGCCCCATCATGTGTGTGCATGTGGCGTGTGTGTGTGCACATATGTGTATGGTGTGTGTGTGGTGTATGTGTAGTGTGTGTGTGGTATGTGTGGTGTATGTGCATGCATGTATGTGTGTGGTGTGTATGGTATACATGCACACATGTATGTGTGTATGGTATGTGTGTGAGATGTGTGTGTGGTGTGTGGTATGGTGTGTGTGCACACATGTATGTATGTATGGTGTGTGTGTGTGAGGTGTGTGTGTGGTGTGGTGTGTGTATAGTGTGTGTGGTATATGTACGCAATATGTGTGTGTGGTGTGTGTATGGTGTGTGTGTGGGGTATGTGTTTGTGTGTGTGTGATGTGTGGTGTGCATGTACATGCATGTTTAAAAAGAAATGCATTCTTTTCTCTCCAGAATCAGATCCTTTAGATGGTTCTCAACCTTCCTAATGCTGCAACCCTTTCATATAGTTCGTGTTGTGGTGACCTCCCTCGAACCATAAAATTATTTCTGTTGCTATTTCAGCACTGTCATTTTGCTACTGTTGTGAATTGGGTGACCCCTGTGAAAGGGTCATTCACTCCCCAGAGGGGTCTTGACCCACAGGTTGAGAATCATGGCTTTCGGATCTCCTCTCAAGTTCATAGATGGAGGTCTATGCCTCTTGTGACTAAGGGAAGTGAACCCTCATCTGTTTCAACCAGTGGACTGTTCTCAACACTTTCAGACAGAAAACAGCCAGCGCTTTAGGGGGATTAGGAAGGAAACAAACCAGACAGTTAGTTGGTCTGACTTTCCTTGATAGCTGAGCCCTGGTAGGGTAGTGGACTCCTCCTTGGCCTCCTAGTCACAAGATCAGTTCCTCAGACCCAGCCACCTCTCTCCAGGAGAAGGTTGAGGCTGGCTACTGCTGTCAAGAGTTACAGAAAAGAGTCCATGGCAGTGAGATAATTAAGCTTTGTTCTTTCACCAGGTTCTTTGATTTGAAAGTGGTATTGTTCACTCCAGGCAAGCCCCTGTCCTAGCCTGGAGCTCCGGTTTGAGGTGCTAACCACAAGGTAGCAATCTGAAACCACAGCAGTTTGAAACCACCAGCCATCCCTGGGGAGAATAATGAGGCGTCCTGCTCCTGCAAAGATTTATGGTTTTGGAAACCCGCAGGGACAGTTCTATTCTGTCTTATGGAGACAGTCACTATGAGTCAGAGTTTACAATGGCAGTGATTTTTTTGCATTTTGGTCCTAGCCTAATAGAAGATAGGGATATTGCTCTCTTAACCCTTTCTTACTGATTTCCTAATTTTCCCAAAATATGATTGAAATCATAGTCTTTAAAGATTAATGTCTAAAAAAACTAAAAAAAAAAAAAAGCCCCCAAATCCACTCAGGTCACACAGGGCTTTCCTTATGCTTGGGTACCAGGGAATGTCCAGCAGCTCACAGACTGACAGGGTAGCGGTGGCCAGCATATGGTATCTAGCTGACCTTGGTACCCCAGCCAGCAGGCTCAACCATGCCTTGTGGTAGTCCTGGACAATGGGATGGAAGAGGATATTTTGCTAGGCAGCATGCCGAGACAATTTGGGGTTTCTTCTTATAAAGGAGAGGTTGATGCACATCGTTGCATCTTCTGCCCATTTTAATTTAATGTATTTATTTTCCCCTGAAACATGGGTATAGTTGCTGAAGATACAGTAGCCATCTGGAGACTTGGAAGTAACAAATATGAGGAACAAAAGCCAGGGAGCCTGGAACGACAGAGTGGAGAAACAGAAGGAGCTGGAGTCTCTGCTGGCTGCACAGAGCCATTTAATTGGCCCCATCCAGCTTTCATGGTATGAGAGATACACAATCTCTGCCTTTTACACCATTGTTAGTCGGATTCTGCAAGCATTTCAAAGGGACGCATCCCTATCTAATTACAGGTAACTTTGCATGTTGACCTGGAAAGTGTTTAATATTAATCAGCATAGCATCCCGTTCCCCCATAAATATTCCCATCCTTTAATCCAGTTGGTCATTCCTCCATTCAATGCAGTCAGCTGATGGATCTTGCTACTCTTTCCCAATCCATCTTTTCCTTTGCTCCATTCAATTTCTTTCCAGCATAGACATAATGACTTTTTTTTAATGCTCTATTGATGTTATTTTAATATTACCAATGAATAAAGTCTAATTGCAAATTGAATATATTTTTGTAGTATAATTTGAAATGTACAAGGATATAGAGAAAAATATAAAATGATCCCCACACCTGTCACTAAGAGAAAAATGGCATTAACATTTTGCTTCATTGACATCATATAAGTATTGATGTTGCTGTTGATAGGTACCACCCAGTACCTATCCTCTGCACAACAGAAAGAACATTGTCGGTCCCGCCCCAGCCTCACCTTTGTTCTTCTGCTTGAGTCCACTGATGTATCCACTATCTCAGCCATCTCAATCCTATCTCCTCAATCCATCTCATTCAGGGCCTTCCTCTTCTTTGTTGCCCCTGTACATTATCAAGCATGATGTTCTTCTCCAGGGATGGGTCTCTCCTAACAATATGCCCAGAATATGTAAGATTGAAGATTCTAAGAGAAAACTAGGTATAGATGTCTAGATAGACAGCTATAGGTAAACATTCTATATAGGATCCCTGGTGACACAGTGGGTTAGACCCAGGGCTGCTAACTGTAGGGTCAGCAGTTTGAGTCATTCAGTCACCCTGTGGGAGGAAGACAAGGCTTTCCGCTTCCATGATGACTGACCACCTTGGAAACACACAGGAAGAGTTCTTTGCTGGTCACTGGGGTTACTATGAGTAGAACCAATGTGACATCTCTGGGTGGGTTTATATACTACATGTACGTACATACAAGTGGTTCTCAAATAGTTCCCTTCCCTCAGGAGTGCCATGACTATGACTGCAGCACCTTCTCGAACCCAGCTGAGAAGTAGGGTGCCATCAGAGGGAGTGTTCGGTTGTGACAAGGCTAGATCTAGAGGCATGTGAGTTGACTTGAGCCACACTGGGTGTAATTGTTGTTTGCATTTTATTGTTAGTTTTGAGTACTATATATTTTGTTGGTGTTATCACTGTCAGATGTCATATGTAATCCCTACAGGCAAATAAACACATCGATAATAAAAGGCAATGATGATGTAAAACATGAGATCTCCTACTTACATTAGAACCAAGTGGATGCTGGACAGAAACCTGTTGTACATTAAGAATATCCTGTTTATAGGAGTGAGGAAATGGTAGGCAGGTCATATCTGACCTCCTTTCAGCTACCTAAGGGGATGGGGGGGATTCAACTCCACATCTTTCCTAGGACAATTCCTATGGGGTAGAGGTCACATGTGCCTCTAGAGCTATCCTTATTCATCTTGTCCTCACAACCCACATTCTGATGGCATCTCACTTCTGGACTGAGTTTAAGAAGTCACTGCAGTGGCCCTGCAGAACGCATAGATGATATTCATCGTTATGGGGCTCCTGAGGGAAGGTAACAGGTTGGGTTCAAAATGCATGATAAGGATGTTGACTGTTGTCTGCAGCCCATCTTCTCTGCCATCCCAGTCTTCACTTCTCTGCCTGGTTCTCAGTCTCTTAGCCATGCAGTGTCTTGGCCTCTGTGCACTACTAGTGTTACAGAGCTTCTCTAGTAATAGTACATTTGCAAAGGGTACCCCACTGGGCAAGTCGGCCTCCTGTCCAAACGTATTCAGCTTTAGTCATTCTGGGGACAGGCGAGCTCACAGATCCATGTCATCATCTCGGGGGTTTCTGGGGCCTCTGTTGCTGCCCCCATGTCATGTACGGATCTCAGACACCTTCACCAACTGATACCTCATCCCTTAAGGGCATGGGACTCTTTGGTCTCATTTCTGAGACAACTTACAATTTACTCGGTGATACAGCAAAACTGATCCATTTCCTCAATTGGAGTTTCCCAAATCCTGTCTGTATAGCCCCAACCAATGGAGCTATAATGATTATGGGTAGAAGAGTCATACGAAGAAGTTTCACTTTGCTGCAAATATGAACTCATCAAATTTGCCCAACACACAGATTTTCTTTTGGGCAACTGTACACACATACATGCACACAAATATTTAATACCCTATTTTCTTTGACTGACATCATCATGAACATTTTCATACCATTAAGTAGACTGAACATTTTTATTGGTTGCAGAATAATATGTTGGTTGATATGCTATAATTCCACTAGCCTCCTAACTGCTGAAAAATTGAGTTTACTACACTGAAAATCTTTCCCTTCATATGCTGATCAAATCTTTGGTTTTTTAAATAGAATTCTTTTTAGAAATTAAATTATGTTTAAAATATCATGATAAGTGGACTCTCACATTTACTGAATTACCTTGTAGTACAGTAATTCCAACTTAAATATTCAATAATTGGGAGAGCTATTTCAGCCTTTCCCAGTGTTTGCCAATATCTCTAGTTCCTTTTTTGAAAAAGAAATCATTTTATTGGGGGCTCATACAACTCTTATCACAATCCATACATCCATCCATTGTGTCAAGCACATTTGTACATTTGTTACCATAACCATTTTCAAAATATTTTCCTACTACTTAAGCCCTTGATATCTGCTCACTACCCCTGCCTCCTCTCTAGTTCCTTAATTTTTTTGTAAGGTTCAATAGAATTCACTCTTATGAGCTTGAATTTCTTCCTTTGCCCGATCATATGTTTTCCCAGTTTTATACTAAAGTATCTATTTTCTAATACCATAAAAAAGCTCTTCATACATTGTCATGCTCTACATAATGTCCATTTAGGTAATATCCAATCGTATATATGCCAGTGGTTCCCACAATTTATAAATGAGTTTGGAAATTCTGATTGGAAAACAGGATATAGCAAATGCAACAGCTTTCTACGCATAAATCTATATTCCATGTGTGTTATATTACAAAATGATTGTGGTGATGGTATAACAAACAGTATAGTATATTGTGTTAGGGGTTCTCTAAAGAAACAAAACTAGGACACTTATCAATATACACACATACATACATGTGTGTATACACGTGCATATATATATACACACATGTATATGTATATTATATGTATATAAACAGCATGAGGGAATATTAGTCCACACAGCAGAAGTCTTTCAACTCATGAGGGCTGTTGGGTCCCAGGTCAAAGAATCAGACAGCTGAGTCTTCTTTTTAGGATATTGACCTCAAGACAACAGGATCCACCAGCCTAAAGCTCAAGTGATATATACACACCAACAGCATGGTGAAGCAAGTCTCAAAGGAATCTCAGGCTCTACAGTCACATCCACAAGTTGGCTTGGCTCACCAGTAGTGTGGCTCACAAGTGATGCAGAAAACTAGCTAAAGCAACTGCACACTGGTCTGCTCACCAGAGAGCAAGAGAGGGAGAGAGGCCAGCTTTGTCAACCCATTTATCTCTTTACCCCCCAAGCGAACTGTGACCTGATTAATCCCACATATTCCAATTGGCCAGATTGACATAATAAAACTACCTATCACATATATACACATTAATTCTTCCTATATCATATATCTTATGTATTGACAAGTGAATTTCAGTGTTATGAGGGGGTAAAAAGTGTGGCGGGAGGATTTGCCCCCCCCCCAGCTATGTATTTATTTTTTTACAAAACAATTGTATAACCTTCAAAGTATTCACCATTACACTTAACACATTTGTCAAATCTGTTATTCCATTCTTGGAAACATTTTTAAGCTCATCTGTTTGGATACCTGACAGCATCTTCTCATTTTTTTCTTCACCTCTTCTATGATACGGAAATCACTGTCCTTTCATGTCCCTTTTCATTCATGGAAACAAAAAGAAGTGGCACAGAGTCAAGTGAGTATGGTGGGGGAGGGGGACATTTCCCCCAAACTGTTATACTGAGGTGGCTGCATGAGCAGGTGTATTTTGTTGTGGTAAAACTAGTCCTCGTATGCTACAAAGCAGGCCCTTTTTTTGGTCACACACATTTACCAATCTTTTCAGAAGCTCTAAATAGAAAGCTTGATTGACATTCTGACCTGGTAAAACAAACTCCAAATGCACTACAAGCTGACACATTTTTGTCCTTTAGGGAAGTTGACGGATGGCCAGAATGAGGTTTATTATCTTTTCACCTTCTTTTTTTGAAACAGGAAAAAAAAACATTTGTACACTTGAGTTTTTCCCATAGAGCTATCTTTGTAAGCTGTGTTCAACATTGCAACAGTTTATGCAGCATTTTTCCAAGCATAAAACAAAATTTCATAGCTGCACACTATTCTCTTAAATCAGCCAACACACACAAAAAAATAAAAGTGGTTCGAGTGAAACTGCTTTAATGAAAAAATTCACTGTGCCCAGAGATTCACCTTCCCAAGTGACACCACTGGGTATACTAACTCAGAGTGACTTGCTCAATGCTTGTCTAGCAAGAAAAATGCATATTATGAAAGCTTCACTCCACCAGCACAATTTTGGTTGAGGGGTGCACCCCTTGTATGCAAAAAGGAAGATGACTACATTAGATCAGAAAATAGAGGGTGACTACATGATTACATGCTGCCAAATGACACCATGACATAGCTGCCAAGCCGTTGAGAATCATAACCCAGCAAAGCAGACGCACAATCTTATGCATTACTCCAGTCTCTTACTTCAGAATTTGTTATCGTCTGATGTATGTCATTAGTGTGTGACTAGAGTCTTTACCATGTTCGTAAATGTGAATTATTGGCTAGCAAGATGGTTGATGCGTGAACAACAGGCACATAACCTACAACAGATGACTTGAGAGCCATCATCAACACCTATGTGACTGGCTTATGTACAGTCTGTACTTTGCTTGCTACCTAACAAGTGAACTGTGCAGGGGTATGTGCTTCAACTTGTCGGCAGCAGTTTCATTAAGCATCTCTAAGTATTTTTCTCATACTTTTCAAAAAGTATCTCCTAGATGTGCTTAGAAAAGCACATTGATGGCAGACTGAACAACTGTTTAGACCCATCACCTTCATTTTAAAGATATCAAGTTCCCAACCTATTAGTGATAATGTGTATCATTATTATTTTTCCCATTAGTGGGGTAATTAGACTGACCTGTCTTGAGAAATTTTTCCCTTGAATAGTTTTGAGAGCACATTTTCAATGTAACATTTCCAAATTGTGATTAGGAGGCTTGGTAGAACAGGGGCCGTGCATTTAATACATCAGGGACTGTGCACTTGGCTGTCAACTGAAACGCTGATGGCTCAAACCCAACATCCTCTCTATGAGAGAAAAAAGTGACAGTCCGCCTTCATAAAAATCTTAAACATTAACTACCTTTAGGTCTACTTTGACTCTTAATGTCCCTGTGGAGCGCTTTGGAAGACCGTAAATTTTTAGGGGAGCAAATGCCCTTATATCGCTCCTTCTAAGCAGGTGACTAGTTTGAACCCCTGACCTTGTGATTGCAGGCAAATTCTAATTTCACAGTGTCACCACTGGGCTCATCAAGGTTTACTGGGTTCCCAACTCACTGCCATCAAGTCAATCCCAACTCATATTGACCATGGAAGACAGACTAGAACTGCCCCTAGTATTTCTGACAGTAAAGCTTTCTAGGAGCAGGTAGCCTATTCTTTCCCTCATGAAGCAGAGGGTGGGCTTGAACCACAGACTTGGTGGTTAGCAGGCAAGTGCTTATCCACACCGCCATGCCAGGCTCATAAGGATTTCCCCCCTTAGAAACTCTATGGGGGAAATTCTGCCTTACAGTATAGGGTCACTAGGGGTCAAAATCATCTCCACAGCAGGGTTTCACTTGTCTGTTTAATTATGGCTTGATCTCAGATAATCTCTTCAGGTTAATATTTCTCTCAGCTATGATTTTGTATTTTAAAAGGGATACATAGAGGTTAGTTCATTTCTTCCTGCTATGAGGTAAGCCATGCATCTGTATACATGGCGCATCTATGCTCTACAGGATACACATCAGAGCACATACATATAGCATCCAGCGGTTCCTCAGTTCCCTTGGCGAAAGGAGACTACAGACGTGGTGTGCACTTGCATCATGAGGCTCTTTGATTAGATCTAAATACAAAAATTGCTGTGTGGATATAAATTTGCATAATTTAAGAGACTGTAATAAATGAGCCTGTACTAAGTATATAAACCTTGTAGATTATTTTTCCATTTGCTGTGAATCAATTGTATTCTTTGATTCACTCTCTTTATTTTGGTACCTCTTTGGAATATTTGGCATCTCATCTAGTACTCTGTGACCCCCAGGTGAGGAAAATATGGAAAAATTCAGCTTATACTGAATTTGCCGCAACTGACATGCAACTAAATTGCTGTATACTAATGCAATTCAACGTCATGTTGCTGCAGGTAAAAGCAAGCAGCCCAGGCATGTTTTGAATAGAATTCCCACGGCACTAAGCATATGCACAGACCATGCTATTCTTGTGCAAACAGATTTGCGGAAAATTAAAATGGGATTCCTCAGTAAGGAGCTCACCGTTAGTTTCTGACTAAGGAGATTTTTATCTGAAATTTATCCAAGCCCCTGAACAACAGGAAACTCTTCTCTTGAATTAAAATTCAGTAGTGAAAAAAAAATTCAAAATGCATGGTTTTCGAGATATCAGAAAAACAAAAGGAAGGCAAGGAAGAATTAAAAGAAAAGAATGTCCAGGGAGAGCAGACTGGGAGGGGCCACAGACAATTTGATCTAATTAATACTCCCATGCAGTGTAAATGAAATCACATGACCTAAATCAATTATGTCAAGTGATTGCCTAATTTATTCATAGATTCCTCCAATTAGGAAATAAAGCCCACAGCTCTTTTCTTCTGAGTCTTAAGCAACCACTTCCACTCTTCTTTAAGCAACTCTAATGAAATCGAGGCCCTTGGTCCTCAATATTCCCTATGTCTTTTTGTAGGCAGATTCATCCTGATGAATCTTTCTAAACCTCCTTGTGCATGCACAAAACTCGCTTGGATAAGTGAATGTACATATTCGATGATAAAACCTCCACCCTTCAAAATCTTTAGTTTTATTCTATTGTGCTACCCAAGTCAAATATTCATTTGCGCTTTAATCCACCTATCATATGCTTGCACTTTTTTATTCATTTATTTATTGAACTCTTTGACACAGGGAAGGTGAACCAGCCACCTTAGTCAGAACTTCCACCCAGTTCTCCAGACCAATGGGGTTCCGAAGTTTGCAACCAGTTTGCTTCAACGCTATTCAGGAAGTCACCCTTTACTTTGAATTTGTCGGGATCTAATATCCCTAGTGGGGACTAAGGGTTTATAATCCGATTAGAGTAGTGAGATGGAAGCCCCTCAGTACCTATCCAGAGGAGTGTGCAATTCTGGGCTAAAGTTAATGGTACCTGTGGCTAATTGCTATAAGAGGTTGAAGAAATTGCCACCCCCTGGAGAAAGCAAGATATAATTTAAATATGACAGAATTGGTGCTGGGTCTTCTATTTTGGAGTTAAGACAAAGAATACACAAATCCAACTTGAAACAGAACATAAAACAACTTAGGTCCAAGCATTGAAATTAAGTAGACAGATGCTCAAATCCTGAGCACACTATTTACACGCTAAGGTATTGTCGCGGTCATATGCTTATGTTAATTTCATGATTAAGATGTAGGAGTAGAGTCTAGTCTGTTAATCTGGAGATAGCCATTGTGTAGCCAATGACATGGTTTTCTCCTGAGATTTCTGGGAAATTTCACGATATTTCCCTCATGGAGATGAGAAGCTATCTCCCCCATTGTTGGAAGTTATGAGTAAGTCTCAGAGATGATGAATTATGGACAAGACAAGATGGCAGCGTCTGAGAAGCTGAAGGAACCAGAGGAGGTCACTCGGCCTTACCCTGATGGAACCAGACCTCTGAAGCTGGAGAGGCCACGTGGGGACCCCTGCCAGCACTGAGTTGCTTCTACCACGACTGGATGCTGTTGATGGACCCTGAGCCCTGGAAGCGAGGAGCCATAGGGAGACGCCCGCCAGCACCGGGACTCTACACCTACTGGCCTGGGACTTTGTGAGTCGGAAGGAGACTTTATAGACTGGTATTGGGTTTATGGGCTAATATCGGACTTATGACTTTGAACTGAACTGTGTTGGGATGCTTTCTTAATGTCCTGTTCCTCTTGTATATAAATCTTACCCTTATATCCATGTGTGCCTTTGAATTTTGTTTCTCGAGTCTACCCAGACTAACAAGGTATCTTCTGCATTTTATTTCCTTAAATCGTGGTTGCAATGAATTACTTGTGGAATTGCTATGTGAAAAATAGTGCAAGACAAACACCAGTTACTACTAAAACGGGCTATCAGAATTAGATAACATCTTGCTTAACCCCCTTCACTGTGCAGATGACACAACCTAACTTGGTGAAACAGAGAAGGACTTCATCAACCCTCACTGATAAAGAACAAGGACTTCCATCTTCAGCATAGATTGCCACTCCATGTAAAGAAGACCAGATTTCTCACAACTGGGCTAATGAGTGCTATCATGATAAGTGGAGAAAGGATTGAAGTTGCTTGGATCAGTCAATGCTCGGGGAAGCAGCGGTCAAGAAATCAAACAAGATATTGCACTGAGCAAGCCTGCTGCCTGAGACCTCTTTAAAGTGGTGAAGAACAAGAATGTTGAAGAATGAAGGAGCGTTTGACCCAAGTCTTGGTATTTTCAATCACCACATGGGCATGTAAAAGTTGGACAATGAATAAGACGTAGGAAGAATTGTTGCACTTGAATTACACTACTGGTGAACAATCTGAGAGTACTATGGACCACCAGAAGCACAGAGAGTTCTGTCTTTGAAGAAGTAGCCAGAATGCTCTTTAGCAGTACTTTGAGACAAACTCCTGGAAAAGGACATCGTGCTTGGTGTAGGAAAAAGCCATAGAAAAAGAGGAAGACCCTGGATGAGTCAGGCTGACACTGAGGATTCAACAGTGGGCTCAAACACAACCCTTGTGAAGACAGCAGAGGAGCAGGCAGCGCTTTGTCCTCTTGTACCCAGGGCTACGCTGAGTCAGACTCCACTTGAAAGCACCGAACAACAACTATGACATCAACTGCTAATCTGTTTCTTTCTTGTATACCAGTTCATAAGCATCAGATGATTTACAAATATCTGGGCTGAAGAGTCTGGTCTGTTTTACTGTAAAAGTCAGAGTCCTTGGTGAGTGTACATTGATAATGCAGTTGGGTACTGACCAAAGATCAGAGGTTCCAGTCTACTCAGAGGGATCGTGTTAAGAACAGCCAGGTTGTATTTCTGAAAAAATCACCCTGCTGCACCCAGTCTGACTCTGACACACATAAGATCCCCATGAATACTCGAATCTACTCAACAGGAACCAGTAAGGGAAGGTGTCTGGTTTCGAGCCATAGACCTTCTGCAGTGATTCGGTAGTTAACATAATGTACTTGTGCTACCTGATGCACATCCAGTGCAGCCATCAGCAGGGCGACACCGTGCTTGGTGATAGCCTTGTTCTTTCTTGTTGCTCTGCAGTTAATCCCTACTTATTTATTTCCCATGGATAGTTTTCTAACCTTGAGACTCCCAGTCAGGTTGCATCCCACCACACAGCATTGTTCTCCATGTCTCAGCTACTTGGCCACCTTCCCCTCACCGCACTCTCCATGCTGCCTTTATGCTGGGCAGCCATGCAGCATCTTCTCCTGACTAGGGAAAGTCTTCAGAGCAAGAGTCCTACTCTACAAGATGGTCTATGCTAAAGGGTTTTCTGTAAAAACTTTGGAAACCACTACATAGATTATACCATAAGGTCTGTCAACTGTCCTGAATGAAAGGAGGCTAATTATTTATTTATTTATGATCATTTTATTGGGGGTTCTTACAGCTCTTATAACAATCCATGTGTCAATTATATCGAGCATTTTGTACATATGCTGTTATCATCATTTTCTAAACATTTACTTTCTATTTGAGTCCTTGGTATCAAATCCTTACCTCTCCCCACCTTGTGACCCTTTGATAAATTATAAACTATTATTATTTTATTACTTCATACCAACAGCTCCCTTTCAAAAGACTGACTTTCCTAAACCGTTTCTATCACAGATGGGTTTGAATTCAGATACCAGTGCTGTTTTAGTAGACACTAACTATGCAATGAAAGACGTGGATGTTTTCATTGAAGACGTGCTTGGGAACCTGTTGCTATGTGTTAGCCTGGCCTTGAGGGCAGTTTGATTTGGTTGGAGCCAGTAACATACAAGGTGTGGCAAAGTGAGAGCTGATCATCCCTCTTTGCTCTATGTGGACAAGGGTTGAACTTTGACCTTCAAGGTAGAGTGAATTTTTGCTTCTAAAATGCGCTATTTAGTTGAGAAATTTTCAGCCTCATGGAGGACATAGATGATTAACAGTCAATATGGAAAATGTTTACCCACAGAAGTCACTTAAAAATAAATTAGTACAACCTTTTAGAGCCTACAAAGATAGCAAACGCAAAAGATGATTCTTTCCTATATATTGCCGGTATGTGACTAGCCAGATGCATCAAAAGCGTAAGGCCTTATGTGCTGTTGGCCAAGGAAGAATATAGAAATTTATAATAATGAAATAATCTTCATGGTTAAAATGTAGAAATTATCTACCAGTTAATTAGATGTTAAGTCTTAGTTAACAGCTAATGGTTGACTTTCTTAATGCTTGGAAGAGTCCTCCTTTGCACTGTGACACGGAAGGTCTATGTTAAGTCAATTATTTCAGGCTCCTTTTATTGGTGGCTGTTTTCTGCCTACACATCTATTTAAGAATTCACCCTGAGTCTTGATATGCAATTTCTCTATACTCTCTTAATTGTTTTCATCTATGTATCTCACTTCAGTTCCCTGTGATTATATTAAATTACAAAAAAAAAAACACACAGCAAGATACACTATAGGACATAACCACAAGAAATGTATATCCTTATCAACAGAGAAACAAACAAACAAACAAAATGGCCCCTTTTCCACAATTCAGAAAATCCTGCCTCTCATCACAGGCTTAATGAGCTTTCTAAAATATATATATCAGGTTGTTTTCCCCCCTTGCCAACCACTCCCGCCACACACCAGAACTGAGTTTTCCGTCCCTATTATCTTCCCTAATTATAAAGCTTGTAAGCTTGATGCACCTCTGCTATGGCTCTTGTCCCGTGATCTATTTGGGGCTGTAGATTCATTTTCCAATAGATTTGGATTTTTCACTGATAGCCATGGAACTATCCTAGAAGACTTCTTAAGTGCCTCTTAGGCCTTCTCGATACCAGGCAAAACACCTCTACTCTTTTCCATCTGTTTTGCATTGGATGTGGTTTCTAAGCCTCTCGCCAACCTTCTCACTGTCTTCATTTTATCTATTAAATATTGTCCCCAGGTAGAAGCACAGTGTTTGAGATGTATTTTGACCAGGAAAGTACAAGGGACTGTGATCTCCCTTGACCTGATAACACTTCGCTTTGTAAGTGACAGTGGCAGGAAAAGAGGTAACAACCAAGGATCTTCAAGGTGTGTTGCTCTAGGTTCTCAGACTTCTGCTCCCACCTGGGGAGCTTTTGAAATCAGATTTCAGAACACTAATTAGTCTTTCACTCATCTACCTAAAATAGCCTCCCTCCTCCAGATATTTTATTTACCTGATTTTGGCTTCAGAGAAATTATCTCTGCCTGAAACTTTATTACTTATCTCTTCCTCTACAATGCCATCATCTATTTACTCAACCAGAATGAAAGTGCCGTAGGGCTGGAACTTTGTCTTATGAGCCTTGAATATTGCCTGGCATAGAGTAGGAGTGTAATAAATATCTACCGGATAGTTGCCTTCATTATTTGTTCAATTCAACTTTCATCAGTTGTGGTGAAATGATGTGAACCCCAATTCTGTCTTATAGCACAAGACTCACTTCTCAGAGGTTTACGTCTGGTAAGAAATGGGTCAATGCCTTTCATAGCTCCTTTCAAATCCACCTCAGCTAGTCTTTATCAAATTATATTGAGTTTTATTAGAACACACCAGGAGGGCCAAGTACAGAGTGCAATGGTATCTAAATGTCCTTCAGGGTGACATAGAGCCATTAATTAGCACATTTCAGTAAAGCCTATTCAAATGGTATTACCCACATTATTGTACAATTTGACCAATTAGTCTCAGTCACACACATACACACAAATTTGATGTATTTTTCTAAATCTCAAAAAGACCTGTTTGTTGGAAATATTTCCGTGTTTCCTCAATCTAGAACTCTTAACCAAAAATGAAAGGCAATGTGGATGGTTCCAGGGAGACCATGGAGGATGCTGGTCTCCTGCTTCCTGCTCCCCAGCAGCAAAGAGTTCACAAACAGGGTTCTGAAGATTAGCACTGAGGTCACTCATTGTTTCTGGAATTCATCATCTCTATTAAAATTGGTAATTTGTTTCCTGTTTTCCAGTATAAAGAGTCCTCTTAATAGTTTTTAATAATCAGGGACAGTTACTACATAATCACAATCCTTTTAGTAGACAGGGGTATAAATGATCCAGGCTTCCATGTTTTCCAGGCTGTGAGCACAGTTCTCGTATCTCATGAAGACACAATTAACACAGGAGTGGAGGGCTACGCTGAAGTCAGCCTTCACATCTGTCAGGTACTCCACACAATGGGCCAGCTCATCCACTTTCATTCCAGGACACTAAAAATAGCTAGGTCACACTGTTGTCAGATTTTACAAGTCTCATCTCCTGCCGCAGCTCCACCCTTCCTGCATCTCGTCCTTTCCATTACCATTCTCTTTATTCTTCACATCTCTCTCTGCTTTTGAACCCAGCCAGTTATCAAGGAACTTTTATGCATTAACAACAGGGGCTCCAGCTCATCTTCCTCTTGAAGATAAGTCACACCATCATGTCACATTCTCTCTTGGAAATGTTTTAAACCCTCAGTTTTCCCTTCCATTTAGAGTTTCAATATCAACCCAGGCACCATAGACCATTTCTCTCATCTCCTGCTGAATTCCCAGTGTTTATTATACACCCTGGCACACAGTAGGCTGTAATTAAATATTTGTTTAATGAATAAATAATCATTCTCTGTATTTCCTTAATTTGTCTTCTTAAAGCTCAGGGCATACATCCAATTATGTCCTTGTACTCTTGCTTATCTATTGTAAATGGTAAATAGACACCCCCTTTTTTTAATACTGCCATGGATTCTGCTTTGCTAATTAAGTTTCCTTTGTTTCTGTTTTTTTAATATAAAGTCAAGTTTCTATCAAATATTGTAGTCTAATATAGTTTCTACCATCTCCAAAGGTATTACTTATTGATGAATAATAAAGAAAATTCATGGGTATAGGTAGAATGCTATATTTAAAATGCACATTGTCAATAATTCATGAATTTAATCAATAGACCATCAACACAGTTATGAACATATACAGCTTTATAAAAAAACGCTCCTATCTCTGCAGTCTTGAGGATTTCCATCTTATTACCAACAATATCTATGGAACTAACACACTGCATTAAAAGAATATGGCAAAAAGAAGGTATTAGAAGAGTGACTAAAAAAATGAATAGTCACAATAATAAAACGAAGAAGAGTGACTAACAAACCCAAACTCACAGCCATCAAGTGGAGCTGAACTCATAGCAACCTGTGATGGCAGGGCGGTCACTATGTGTGGCAGCCGAAAACCTCCCCTTTCTCCCACCGAGCTTCAGGTGGTTCCAAACTGCTGACCTTGGGGCTGAGCCCCGGTGGCGTAAGTGGTTGAGTACAGGACTGCAGCCCCTGAGTTTGGTGGTTCAAATCCAGCAGCTGCTCTCGGGAGCAGTGCTGCGACCACCAAGGACAGTGATGCCCAAAAAAACCAACAAACTGCTTACTTTGGGCGTTAAATAGCCTCTTTTAACATATCTCTTATTATTCCTGGAGTTGCGTTAAATAGCCTCTTTTAACATATCTCTTATTATTCCTGGAGTTATACATCTTTTTCAAAACATAGCCTAAATATTTACCTTTCGTAGTATACAGTGAGCTGGGTGTGGATAGCTATAAATATTTTCCAATTAAAATTTTAGGAAAAGGAAAGAAAACCAACAGGTACAAGAAAGTTCAATGGCTGCATCACCGATCTTGAAGGGGGAGTGGGAAGCAGCCAATCTATCCATCATCCGAGTTTATGGAGAGTCCTTCAAGACACATGCTTTTCCTTTTCTCTCTTTCTCTCTCTCTCTCTCTTTTTTTAAACTGAGTAATGGCATGGAATGTTAACAATCTTCATTGTCAGGGAACTTCCTAAAATTTTGTCTAAATGGCTCATGCAGCACATTAAGCTCATTTCCTCTCCTTTAACAGAGGCAGGACAGCTGGCCAGCATCTCCCATCTGCGAGGCCCTCAGCCAGTGCCTGGGCCGTTAAAGTGAGAGTGAGAGACTACTTTGAAAGAGTGGAGAAGAGAGCAAAACAAACAATCAGGAAAAAGGAGAGAGGGAGGGAGGGAGGGAGGGAGAGAGAGAGAGAGAGAGAGAGAGAGAGAGAGAGAGAGAGAGAGAGAGAAGCTGTGGGAAACAATGTTTTATAGTGAGGTCAAGGAAAGGGCCAGTGCACTTAAGCTCTGTCCCCTGAATAAGGCAGGCTACTTTTGAAACAGTGCTGAGGGCGCATAAGACACCAGGTCTGGAAATGACACATCTTGTTAGACCTCATCCAAAGACTTTGGATGCAACCCCCTGGCACCTGCCCACGAGGGCAGCTCTTCCGGGGAACACCCGATGCCATAGGCCAAAGAGGCAGCTGTGTGATTCGGCTCCCTGGAGCTTCAAGTCCGCACCCACGCATGCTCAATTATGAACAAATTAAAGGGATCCAGACGGAACATAGTAATTTTGATAATTTAAATAAATAGGGGAATGTCTACAGTTAGTAGGAAAAGCTGCATTTTCTTAACCCTCCCAAAATATCTAGCCATTCTCTTAAATGGCCCCTCACCCTTTGGAACAAGCATAGTGAGATCGAATTATTTAAAAATAAATATCTTTACATTCATCATTTTAGTAGTCTGTGATCTTACCTGTGGCCAAACTTATTCTTCCTCACTAAATACTGAGAAGGGATATTAAAGAAAAAACAAAGAATTCTAATAGATGTGTAGGGATTAATGCTGTTGAGCAAAAGTGTCGCCCTGTCGCTCACACCGATGCTCGAGCGCACACGGATAATGCGGTGGTAGCTGTGCGAGGCTTAGTCGCCAGCTGACGCATCCCAGGTTTGAACGCGAGTCTCCCCGAGAGAGGAAGATGACCACTTTCGAAACCCTACGGGGTTGTTCTAT
This sequence comes from Nesogale talazaci, assembly GCA_004026705.1. Taxonomy (NCBI): domain Eukaryota; kingdom Metazoa; phylum Chordata; class Mammalia; order Afrosoricida; family Tenrecidae; genus Nesogale; species Nesogale talazaci. The sequence continues at coordinate 37,516 of PVJH01006717.1, forward strand.
TCCATCCTGTAGGGTCTCTGTGCATCGGAATGCAATTGAAGGCGTGTTCCAACCACAATGACACCACGTGACCCCGTTATTAAAGCATTTTAATGCACAAGTCTGTAGTGAATCAAATGGTTACCGTTTTAAGTGCAATGAACAATGTAGAGGCACTCCAAAAGAATAAAAGAGCTAATAATGGAAAACCAAGTCAGGCATTTAAGTATATTAATGAAAAAGTACATGTATACATGATTACCTGGCTATATCCTTATAACCAATATTCACTCCTAATATAAGAGCAAATTTTTAAAAATCAGGTGTTTAGAAATTTAGAACTATAAAGAAAGATATTTAACTTGATAAAAAGTTTTTCAGAAACAGCAAGCATAATAATTGTAGTTTTCTCTCTCTCTCTCTCTCTCACACACACACACACACACACACACACACAGATACAGTCTTATTTACTCTTGATTAGCTGATTCTAATGCCCATGTAGGAGAGAAAGTGCCTATGAAGTGCCAAAGTAATTTTATAAAAGAATAGAAGTTACAGAAAGTTTGCTTGTCAACCATCAAAATGTACGGTAGTGGCTAATTTAAGGAGCACTAGTGGTTGGCTGGTTAAATGCTCAAATGTAAACCGTTTGGTCAGCAGATCGAACGCAGCAGCTGCTCCACAGGGGAAAAGACTGCATCCTCGGAAGTTCAACTCTGTCCAACACAATAGTCATGTGTCAGAATCAACTCTACGACCAGTTTTGAGTTACTACATTAAATAGGGTAGTGATGACATTGGTAAAGACCAATGCATCAATGGAATAGCAAGTCCAGAATACAGTCCACTCATGTAAGGGAATTTAATACTCACTATGATTGCATTACACATGGATAGGGCAAGGAGAGAAAAGCCAATAATACTATGAATAATTAACACAGAAAAAAAATTCCACTTTATATACTATGAAAGTAATGAATAATCAATTGCTAAACATGGGGAAAATGTCTCTTAAACTGAAAATTAATGAAATAATACTAAACTCAAAGTCATGACAGGAAGGGTAGAAATATTTGCCTGTAAGATAAGAACTTTTCTTAATGATAAAATGATCATCGTCAAACTGAGAAGACAAATAATAGGTTGTGAGAAATCATTTGTAAAATATATGCCAATATATCCTTCCTAAAGATGAATGGTGAAAATAACACATAGAAACAATGGTAAAGGATATGAAAAGGGAATTCACAGTATAAGAAATGCAAGTAATCCTCAAATATAAAAGAGCATACACACACAAATATCAGGTAAGATCAAATTTCATCAAAGGGAGGAGAAAAAATCTATTGTATAGTAACATTCAGTCATAGATCATTATAAGAGATACATAAAGCTAGGTGGGGGAGGGTGCTTATCTAGGACAGATCGAGTGCTAGGAAGAAGACTCTCCATACTCAAAACCCCCCCGAAGGCAAAGCCATCGGATCCACTCCAACTGCTAGTCAAGGGCAGAACTGCCTCCGGGTGCAGGCTTCTCTCCTGGAGAAACTGGTCATTTCTAATGCTGACCTTGTGGTTAGCAGTCAATGCAGACACCGTCCCTCTCTCCCCTTCCTTAGGCACGGAGGCTCTTAGGAAATATACAGAGGACACACCAACCATCTATCTCTGTGTGTAGGGAGTTAAGAAAGGGGATGGAAAGAGATGAGGGAAGTTCACCTTTTTCAGAGAGCTAGCTGCCTTTAAGAAAAGAAGTAATTATAAATAAATGGACCCCACTCTCCATTTGAATATTTTAATAATGACCTCATGAGATGCAAGTTAAAATAGGAGCTCAGACTTTGGAGAGATAAAAGGGGAGACAGTCAAACAAAACACAAAGAGGGTGGGTCCTGGGGGTCCCTTTAACCTCTGAAGATTCTGACAAAGGTTATCAAGTAGAAATCTAACAGAAATTGCATAACAAAAGAACATTCCTCCTCTCTCTCCTTTCTCTTCTCCTTCCTGGATTGATCATCTTAGATAGTTATTTGAAATGCCTGAGGAATTCCCTTTCTACTTACACATCAGATAATGCTGAGGATTAGCCCAATAAGCAGAGTCACCAATCTTTTTAGCAAATATATTAGTTTCTTATATTGGCTCTGGACACTTCTGAAAAATTAAATTGCAAGCAATATTCTAAATGCCCAATCAAACAGGGAAGACTTCCAACGCAGTACCATGGAGGTATCATTGGTGTTTACTCCTGAGAAAGCCAGCACCCTTGCTGTGCCTGTGTAATTGCATTAGGCAGACAGGATCAAAGGATACCAGGATGGTGACACCCCACCCCACCCCCACCCACCCCCCAGTCTCCTGCAAAATGATTAACTTTAAATTGGTACTTCCTGGAAGGAAGGGGGAGAGATAGGCTGGTCACTGGAGGGGGGAAATGCCTATAAAACCTGTTATTGAGTGTGCCCTGCTGAATAGTGTTTTGTAGTCAATGCTTTGGTTTGGCCCCTGTGTCCTGAAGAAAATAGGCCCAGAGGGTTGCCGTTTTGTAAATGGAATAAGCATGACTTTTTCAGTTGTCATTCACGGAATCAGTACCATCAAATGCAGTGAGTGCCAGAAAAGTGTGCAAATAGCAAAGGATTATTTCCATTGGGAAACCTGGTGGCTCCGTGGATGTGTGTTCAGCGGTGCACTTAGAGGCAGGCTCTTGAAACCCGCCAGCTGCTCTGTGGGCAAAAGATGAGGCAGTCCATTCCAAGGTCACGGTCTTGGAAACTCTATGGGGGTCATTCTACTCTGTCCGCCACCACCAAGCATGGAGTCCCAATCATTTTGGCAATGGGAGCAGGTATTTCCACTTCATAGAGACAACTTCTCAAAATCCAGCTGTCAGTAATGATACCAGAGGAGAGCAGAATTCAATCAGGTTTGCCTTAAGTTTTATTCTTTTATGAGTTTGATATTTTTCTCTTTTAATAAAAGTTCATGCTATTTATTTTCTATCGCAGGAGTTTTTTTCAGAACCATATTTCTTGCCCCCCTGTTTTTGAAAATTAAATGGGGAAAGGCCAATATAATTTTTCCTTGCCTTCAAAATTATGAGCAGTTTTTATACATTCATCTTCCCCCAGAGGAATTAGGAAGACAGAGTAGGAAATGTTTATCAAGCACTCGGTGAAAACAAATTGCTCCTTCAATTATTAGTCATAACCTATGTCACTGTCACCCATCACTCCTTTGGTTAGTCAAAGGCTCATGCTTGAGAAACTATCCTTCTCCGTCCAGTGCTCAGGATAGTTTGCTTATTGAGATTTTTTTTTTATCAGTTTCTCACTGTAGGTGATTAGAGCAAATGCATCCAAGTGATCTAGTTAATTTGTTGAAGACAGAATCCATTTCTCTTGTTTCATCACGACTGAACATTTTTCTGAACTCCTGCAAACAAGTAGCAGATAAGCACTATTTATCATATTGTTTCGTGGAGCACGCAGTTTTGATTATTCTATTTTCTTGTGGCTGTTAATGAAATATGCAATATTCTCCAAGGAAGAAAAAAAATTGTGAAGCTGGTCTATGAACACTGGCAAACGATGAAGCCACTTTGCACCCACGCTGCTTTCCAATCTCTCTTCTGTCTCTGTCTCTGTCTCTGTCTCTCTCTGTCTCTCTCTCTCTCTCTCTCTCTCTCTCTCTGTCTCTCTCTTTCTGTCTCTCTCTCCAGGGCCCCCTGGGAGGACAGCTGTGTCCTTGGGTGGGTATCTAGGATGTTTTCCACATGTCCATCTCCAAGGACTCGGAGAATCGAGACCCCAGGTTTGCAAGAACACCTCTCTACAGAAATAGCTATCAACTGATTCACTGATGTGGGCTCCATTCTGACTCACTGACCCTACAGGACCGAGAAGAACTGTCCCTTTTCTTGGTCTCAGAGCAGATCGCCTCATCTTTCTCCAGTGAAACACCTGGTGGGTTCGAACGCCTCCCTCAGTGGCTGGCAGCTTAACACATAACCCATATTCCCTGTGGGTTTCATAAGGAGCTTATACAGAACCTTGACACCTGCATTCTGGCAAGGACCCTTCTTCCCTCAGTGTCACAGGGTCAGAGACAGACACGTAGAGATGAATCTTTTGTATGCTTCCCACCCTCCCTCCCTTTTCATCATCATGCCTGGAAAAGCAAACAGGAGGGGAAGCACAATGGAACAGGGTTCATTGAACTACACAATCATCCCAAGCCTGGCAACAAGTCTACACTTCAGACGGGAGGGATGGTGGCTGTCAAAGTGAGAGCACAGGCACCAAATGCAGGTGAATTAGAGATGCTATTTGAGAAGTCTATTTGCTTTCTCCCCCCCCTCCCCCCTTTTATCTGACTTGTAAATGAAAGACATTTTCAATGACCCCTTCATAAGAACAAGCCATTGACTTTTAAAAGGAAGGTCATTAGGCCTGACAGTGTGGGAGGAGACCAGAAGATAGCATGGCCACTATCTGGGCCTCCAAGACATCAGCCACCCTGCTTGCAGAGGTTTGACTGCAGGAAGCAGAAGCCGAGCTTTGGGAGATGGATGGGCTGGGGCTGCAGAGCTGACCTGGATGTCACCTCACCCTCACTTACCAAGGTCCATGCTCTTGGAGGTTTTCAGATTAATTGATTCAGGCTGCCTGGCCGGTGTCACAGATCTGATGTTGATGTGCTGGTCTGGAAAATATACTGCCGAATCGACTCCAGAGCTGTGGAAAGAAGCCAGACACCAGGTTTGGACTTAGATAAAGTCTTTTTAACAGCAACAACAACAACACAGTTCTCCTCTTGGAACACAAACCCCCATCTCACTCAGCAACACGAGACCATGCCTCTTAAACCAATTCGTGAATCTCAGGCTGCAGCAACCGTTTTCATCACTCAGTACAATTTAAATAAAATATTCTCTGGCTATTACCATGTTTTACTCTTCACTGATTTCTGCTAATTGGGATCCGACTGTACAATATATAACTTGAACAGGGGATGGTGAGCTTGGAAAGCATTGGCACTCGAGAGGAAGTCAACAGATATCAGCAGAGGCACCCAAAAGGTAAAGATTTTTCTTGGGGGAGCTGAACTTGCCCTTCCTTGAACAACCAGCACACAAGTTTGTACTCTTCAGGGAAACTAAGTCAGCTGCGTGATGGATGGAGGGGTGCCTCAGCTTGGTTCTATCCTTTATGTACATTTGCTTTCTAAATCTGAAGCTCATGCTGAGCCAGTAGTCTGTTCAGCAAGAACACAAGAATAAAATAACATAAAGTATACAGTTGACAATTTAGACACAAATGGCCCTGATAGGTTTGCTGGTATTTGCAACTGATCTATATTTTCTTTCTGTGGAACATCTCATTCTATTAAGTTGGAATTGGAAGGGATTGTATAAAAGGATTACAGCTAGTGCCTTATATAGTGGTGTGAGAATGAATTATATTTATATATGTTTTAACGACAACTGCCACTTTTCTCTCTTGATACTCTCATATGGTAGATCATTTCAACATACTATCTATCTTGATATCACATGTCATGAAAACGCAAATTAACAAGTACCCTTTGCAAATAGAAAAGGCTGAATGTTGAGTTTGTTATGTAATTTGGTTTCATACTTAAAAAAATTTAATGTATGGATTATTTTAAATGGAAACCCTTCTAAAATGAACAAGTGATATTAACATTTTAACCCACAGCATAAACCAAATTAAGTTTAATCTTTTCTGAAAACTCATCTTCATGCCTATTTATAGCACTGACTTAGAATGCAGCAGGAGTTCTGGTGACAGAGTAGGTTAGCAGTTGGGCTGATAATCCCAAGGTCAGCAGTTCAAAACCACTAGCTGTTTCACAGGAGAAAGAAGAAATAGCGAGTTTGAGATTCCAGAAATGCCTAGGAGAGGTGGTGCAGCAAGATGCTCAAGATTCTGAGCCAGAGAGAGGCTACATTATATTAGGGCCCGTGGAGTTCATTTCAAATCTTAACAATCCCACTCAAGGTAGAGTAGCTCTTCCCCAGAGGGACATCTAGACTGAAATCCTTTGGGGGAAAGACTACCTGGTCTTTACCCTGAGAAGCTACTGGGTGGGTTCGAACTACCAAACACTTGGTTAGCAACTGAGCACTTAACCAGTGTGCCCCCAGGAACCCCCTGGTTCAAAATCTTGACTCTGCTGTTTACTAGCTGCAAGACCTGGGCAACTGAGGACACCAGAGTGTCTCCGATTCCTGGCACACATAGAGAGGCACACTTTGTACATCAGCATGCTAGTGGGGAGGAGCAAGTTAGCTTCAGTCACATGAGGAGAACCAGGCCTGGTGTGGAGCAAAAGCTAGAGATGCCTTCTTTAAAGAAACAGTAGAGAAAAAGACAAAAAGCTGTCTTGAATTCCCAAATGACTATAGATTTCTGAGCTTGTTGGAGTTCTTCTGTATGTTGTACAATTTCTTGGTTTTACTTGTTAGTTCAGATCCTCGGTACTGTAAACTTTCTGCTATCACGTTGATTCCACTCAGAGGGACCTTAGGGATTATAATAGAACTGTCCCACAAAGTTTCCAAGGCTTGAAATCTCTATGGAAATGGACTGCCAGATCCTTCTCCTACTGAATGGGCTAGTGCATTTGAAATGTCAGCTTCTGGTTAGCAGCGGAGTATTTTCAAAACTCAGCCCCTGGGGAACCTAGATTCTCAGTAGGCTTGTATTAAAACAAAAAACAAACAACTCTTCTCTCCTTCTGAAGCGAAGGGTAATGGAGTAGTGTGTGGAGGTATCTGAGCTGCTGAGCAAGAGGCCAGGGCTCTTTTAGCCTCTGCTTGCTGAGCAGAAAATGCAGAGGAATAGAATTCACCACAGTAATGGTAAGGATGGAACAAGGGCAGGTAAGCTATGTTCTGAGCAGAGTGTCTAACACACAGGAAGAACTTAATAACCCTGTGCTCTAATGATCTTTATCTTTATTTCTGGGGGGTCTTTCTGTGAGAGCTTCACTTTCCTGTGGAGTGATTGCATATTTTCATGAAACTTCTCAGGTTTTTTTGTTTTGTTTTGTTTTGTTTTTTGGGGGGGCATCACTGCCCTCAGGTGGTAGGAGTAAGGAGGCCCAGCCTTTGCTCCATGGAGCTGGAACCTCCATCCCAGTGGCTTGCAGTCCTGTGCACAACCACTACGCCACCAGGGCTCAGCCCTAGATCCACATTTTCAAGTTAAAACATTCCCCCTTTTTTGGTCTACTTTACTGACATCTGGTTATTATATATATATACATATATATATATATACCATTTCTACATATATTAGAAATGGTCAATCCATTTTTATACATAGGTATCTATATACCAATATACCAGTTATGAACAGAAAACCTTGGCCCAGTTAGAATTATAAGTTATTGGTATTTCCCTGGCATAACAGCAAGCCCCTAATTGCCCCCTTTCAGAATTCTGAAACAGAATTCTAGGTAAAGGAGCATCTCTGTGAGCCCCGATGTTGGTGGGGTGGGGGGGGGCACATGTCTTTCAATGTGTTGTTCGACCTTTATTTGCACTTAGCTTTTCATCCTTTGATCCCTTGTGAGGCTGTGGTTTGAGTGTCAGAAAGACTCATGATCTTCATAGAATCAAAGGAATTAAGAGCCAGGGGGCGGGTTGGTGAGTAAAGGTCACCTTAGAATCCATGTGCCCTCCAACTTTTAGATAAGAATGGGAGACCAAAGGGGACTTCTGTGCCCCAGGTCTCACAGCTGGCCAGCAGCAATGCCAGGGTCAGAACTTGGGTTCATTTAACTCTTCCCAGATCACCGATTTTGGCTACAATAGTGGCCGATCGGGGACATAGGTTTGTGACTGGATCCTGACTACACCAGGCTGATGCAGGTTACCTGCTGCCTTCCATGGAGTGTGGGACACTGTGAAATGAGAGAAATCAGTAGAGGTAATATTTTAACGTGAAAGCCTTCAGGGAAGAGGTTTAGGACCAATGTAGAGGAAATCTACTGCATTGAAAGTGCTTGGGGCAAGGCAGACTAGGGAGATTGACTCCAGAGAGGAATGTCTTGGTTATCTCAAGTCATGGACTTAGATTACTTCATCAAAATTAGATATTCATTGGCACCCTAAGAATGAGAACTGAATATTTCCCCCAAATCTTGGGAAATAGCTATTTCTGCTTTCTTTTGAAAGTCGAGCACACATGCCCACTCAAGTTAGGATTTACTTAAATATAGTCCATTAATATATATATGTGTGTATATATATATATATATATATATATATATATATATATATATATGGGCTTAAAATGTTAAATTCATTTTTTCCCTGTGAACTTTTGAAGCATTCTCACCCATATATAATCAAGGTTGATCAGAGGAAAACAATGCTGATTGATAATATAAGAATAAAGAATGTAATGAATCGGTTTGAGAATATTTTATTCATGTATGCTTAGGTAGCAAAAAGCTTGGTAATTGTATGCTACGTATCAAAAGTTTTTGAAGTAAAACGATTAAGAATAAGAAATGACATTCTTAAATGTGAAGGGCGTTTGCATGTGCTCATGGCTGAGCAGACTTCAGCAGAGGCTATGGGAAGCTGCAAGTTGACAGCAGGCCAAAGACATGTCTTGGATAAAGGCAGTGTTTTCAGCCTGAGCAACCAGGGAATCTATCACATAGAAATGATACGCAGTGTCAAATTATACTATATAATGAATAAAATAAGAGTAGTCCACAATGCATGCTGGTGGCCTGAGTTTGGTGATGAATGCAGAATGTGAAAAACCTCAAATAACCAGCAATAAATGTTCTTAACAAAGGGCATGCCAAGAAGGGGCGTGGATCACAATGGAAACCTTAGGTGGATCAGATCTAGCAACTGGCTTGAGTGAGAGAGAGAGTAAGTGTAGGTCATAGGAAGAGATGAAAAGGGTTAAATGGGAAGCTATAGATAAAGACATAGTTGGAGATGTAGCTGCGATGCAGACATAAATGTAGCCCAAGAGAGAAAAGAAAGTCGGGAAGGGATAATCAAATGTCTAAACTCTTAACAAAACGCCATGTACTGTCTCCTGATGAAATGTCCTAAATTCACTCTGAGATTTCACAGAATGGAGAAACCAAAAAGACACATCTGTTATACTTATTTACTTTTGTGTATTTACACATGCAAAATTCAAAACCTCTCTTTCTCTAATAGTCCTTTATGTAATACAACCGACAAGTTGTTTACCAAATAGTACAACCGATGATTGCCTCTGGTTGAAAACACAAGCATGAGGTTTGCTCCAATGGGCTGTACACTTCTCAGGCGGTGGGGGGTGGGGTTGGAGTGGGGGGGGGGGGGTGTTGCTGTTTTGCCAGACAGACCGTCCCTGAAGCATCACTTTCCCCATTTAGAGTGTTTTTCATTTCTTTTGAAAGACAGCACGGCCTTCTTTGCTCAACCCTCCTGGCTCCCTTTCAATCCTCTCCCATCCCCGGTTTCACACATCCAAACCCCGCTGCTGCTGGTCACCTAGCAACACAGCAGCTTGCCGGAGAGTGTAGGTCACAGAATCCCAGGAGGGAGACAAAGTCATGGCGTTCGACTTGTTTCTTGCATCTTAAAAATGCCTTTTGGCTCTATCCCTGCCTTCCCATCCATGCTGCTTCCCCATTTGTGCCTTTCTCTTCTCTTGCTAGTCTCCATCCACTCCTCCTTCCACAGAGGAAATTCTCTCAACCTGATATGGTCACTTCTGGGCTTGAAAGCCTCAGACTCAACCTCAGGCTTTCTGGAACAGCCTGCTGCTCCCCCAGCATGGGAGTCCAGGCACTTCCCATCCATTCTCCCCCCGCCCCCCCACGACATGCCTTGCCCACAAGGAAAACACTATGTGTGGCAGTCATGTGCTTATGTTAATTTCATGGTTGAGATTTGGGGTGGTGTCTGGCCTGTTAATCTGAAGATAGCCATTGAGTAGCCAATGGGGCCTCTGTGTGGACATGGCTTTCTCCTGATACGTCTGGGAAGTCTCGCGATATTTCCCTCGTAAAGATGAGAAACTATCTCCCCAGTTGTTGGGAGTTAGTCTCAAAGACGATTAATCACGGACAAGACAAAATGGCAGCGTCTGAGGAGCTGGAGAAGCCACATGGCTTGGCCCTGATGGAGCCAGACCTCTGAAGCTGGAGAGGCCACGTGGAGACCCCAGCCAAAGATGAATTGCTTCTGCCACCACTGGATGCTGTTGCTGAGTCCTGGAAGCAAGGAGCCATAGGGAGACCCTGCCAGCACCGGAATTCTGCACCCACTGACCTGTGACTTCGTAAGTCAGAGTGAGATAACGGGCATATGAGCTATATGACTTTGAACTGGACTGGGTTGGGATGCTTTCTCAGTGTTCCATTCCTTTTGTATATAAACCCTTTCCTTATATCCATATGCATGTCTTTGAAATTTGTTCCTCTAGTCCAGTCAGACAAACACACTATGCCTTCCCCCTTCTTCCTTCTCCCAGAGAGTTCTTTCTCATTCTCCAAGAAACATAGCAAATCTTACTTCTACGGAGTCCTCCTTAACCATAGTGCGTAGAATGGCTGGCTCCTTGCTCTGGGATCCCTTGATATTCTGTATCTAATGGTTGGAATGATGGATCTGAATTATCCAGGTGCCATTCTCTTTAAAAGGACAATGCCTTTCTAGAAGGCAGGGGTAGTTCCTAACCCAGTGTCTGGGTCAGCGCTCCATAAAGAATTTGGAATGGATGAGTGAGTGAATCACTGACCTAGTAAACAAGTGCAGTAGAGAATAGAAGAAGGAAAAAAGTCCCCCCAAACCCCATATTCCTTACTGAAAGGAGATTACTGTTGACCTTTAAGAAAGCAAATCCAGTAGAGTGGTTTGACCAAAAGACTAAACAGAGGGGATTAGTGAGGACAGCGAGGGTGGAAAACAAAAACACAGAAATCCCGCTTTTATGGCGTAGAATCAAAGTCCAGGGCAGTGAGACCCCATTCTTTCGTGATCATGGAGGAACGTGCCTGGCTCAGTAGGGAAGGGAAGCCATTCTCAGCAGGTGTAGCTCGAAGTAATCCAAGAGGCCATTGCTAAATCCCAATTATTCACTCCCTGCCCTGTGTCTGAACTACGTCTCTCATCTGAAGGCATCTCAACTGGAAGCTTCCCTCGACCTCGATCCTCCCCAATGCAGGCCTCACTGGCTACCAAATGACACTTCTTATCTTAGCACTATGGACTTCATCACCTGGTCAAGCCGCATTGATACACATCAACTTACTCCCCCTCCAGATTTCCTCTGTCATCCCCTCTTTCTGAAACTTTCATCCTTCCTGGTCTGGTCTTATGTGCAACTGCTGTCTCGCCTCTAAAACAGCCCTGATAATACTTTTTGTCATGACAATTTTTCCCGATTCCACTGTCTGGAAGCATCTCCTTTGTCCTGAGGCACAGAGCATTTTATTAGTATATTCTGGTAGATACTCTCCTGTACCATCTTATTACTTTGACTCATTAGCTTACCTATGTCTTAGAGGCAAAGTTTCTATCTGATTCATCTTTATACTGTTCCAATGGCTTTGTAAATATGCAGAGCATAATCAAGAAAGTTGGATCAATACAATTATTTTTAAAAGGGAAGTTTTTTGAATGCCACTGAACTGTAATTTTTGATACACAGGATAGAAGCAGAAAAAGGACAAATGGACATTAATTATATCCACAATTTCTTTTTTTTTTTCATTTAATTTTACTTTTTCACACTTTTGGGGGGGGGGCATCACTGACCTCTGGTGGTCGTGGGCGCTACCTAGCGCTGCTCCTGAGAGCTGCTGCTGGATTTGAACCGCCAAGCCCACAGGCCGCAGTCCTACACTCAACCACTTCACCACTGGGGCTCAGCCCCACACTTTCTTTAAGAACCTCCCAGAGACACTGATCTAGAACATTATAGTGATAATCAATCTATTTGGTGAAATTGTGCTTGAGTAAAATAATTAACTTCTAAAATGTAAGAATCAGAGATAGCTAAATATAGATACACTTCCATCTATAGAGTTAGTAATATCTTTGTGTTGCTTTATTTTTAGTGGATTTTATTTTTAAAAAGGCATAATAGAAATGACACTAGCAATGCTGAAAGAAAAATGAAAAAATTTCACAGGACTATCATGGGACATAAAATGGAATGAAATATACCATATTTAGCTGCCATAATAAATACAGAAAATAGCAAATGGACAAGTTAATGATTTTTAAAACTCATAAGAAGAACAAAAATCTATGACTTCCACCAGTCAAATGATGTGTATGCTTAGTAAATCTCACTCTCTCATGCTTGTAATTCTAAAAATTATTGATTTTTTAAACTTTCTATTACAGAATGAGTATAATATTGGGCCCCCATTCAATATTTTCAATTATATATGGTGTTACTTTAATTTTGAGATTCCATTAGCTTTCTTGGTACGTCTGTTTGTGAAATACCTATAGGGTATGTCCATTACAAAAAGGGTGGCAGTGGTGGAGGTCCTCTCTGACCTTTATGTTTTCTCAGTTTTGTTTCTAGATTTCCATATAACTCTTCTTTGAAAACCACTATTCTAGTTGTCATACTCATAAAAGAAAATGCCTCCATTTTCTAATGTATTTTAAATATAAAAGTTGACTCTAAGCCAATTCCAAGAAGCAAAATCTCAGCAATCTAAGCCATTAGGAGTAGAAATCCTCACTGGAAAAGAATTATGGACACCATGCGATTTCCATCTAAAACATAACAGAGTGAAAATAAGGTGCCTGGGTTTCACTTGGAGGGAAAAAACCCCAAAACCTCTAACAGGTGCCAGTGATGACCTGTCATTTATTGATACCTTTGGCTATAATCTTCAAGGCCCGATTCCAGACCAGGATGAGGGGGTGGAGATGGCGAGACTTCATTCTCTGTGCAGCTCTCCCCGTGAAGCAATAGCTCTACAAAAAAAGAACAGGGAAGGTGTAATAAACTGTAGGCAGAAGCACTCTGTGCTGGGTCTGGTTCCAGCCTAGCTCACAGACATGGTCCTAGCCAGTGGACTACCAAGCGAGCGTCGGTGTAAGGACGTGAGGAAGACTGCTAATGGGACTGAAGCCCTTGGAAGAAAGCAAATGCAAACTACGTGAGGAGATTCAGGCCTGTGGGGTCGGGGTTCACCCTGGTGACTGGTGGGCAATTTTGGGCAGGGCAGGTCACTGCATCTTGACCATGTTTTCCCAGCTAGGCAGGGCTGACACCGATTCATGACCTGTGATTTGAAGGAAAGTAATGAGGTCACATCGTTGACAGCTTCTCGTTTCTATGAGGGAGACTCCACAGTGAACTCTCTGGATGGCTTCATGATCTCAGCATCTGCCTCAATGACATGATTATTTCTCCCAAAATCTTGACATTCCGGATGTCCACTCACCATTTAGACACAGTGGCAGGGACATTTTTTCTTTCCTCCTTTTCTTCACAACTGTGCTATAATGAGGCCAGGCAAGTCAAGTCAAGGCTTCAGAGTCTCAATTGGGGTAACGAGTAAGGTTTGGGGAACAATAGTGCCATGTTTCCATGACGATCACTCTCCAGTAAGCTGCATACCTTACCCGGCCCAGTTGAGCCTTAATCTAAGAAGCAGATACTTCATGGAGGATGGCAAGATTAAAATAAGATACTCAAACAGGGACTGACAAATACAAAGTGCTAGTTAAATATCATCAAGAGGAGCCCTGCTGGGGAGGGATTATGCTTAGGGCTGCTATCCACAAGGTCAACAGTTTGAAACCCCCAAGTGCACTTCAGGAAAAAGAGGAGGCTTTCTACTCCCATAAACCATTGCAATCTTGGACAGCCATAGAGGCAGCCCTCCCTGTCAGACAGGGACACCTCCAGGCAGCATTCTTTCTTTTGTCTCTGACCTCTCTACTCTCAACTTCCCAACTCCAACTTCTATCTTAGTGATCAATACAGACGTGATCATATAATGTGCTTGCTCAAAAACACTTCGACTTTACTCCCTTCCCGAAGGTTCAGGAGTTGCTGAGTGGGGCATATGTTTAACGAGCTTGGTTGCTACACCAGAGGTTGGGAGTCTGAATGAACCTAGAGGTACTTTGGAAAGTAAACTGGATGATGGACTCTAGAATCATCCGTCACTAAAGAAACCTAGCCAGAAAAAAAAAAAAACAACAACTCTAGGCAGAGCATTACTCTACCCTGACATATGTCGTGTCAACCCAAGGGTGAGCTTAAGTTATGGCCATTGGTTTTAGATGCTATCTAACGTTATATCTTCTGTCTTCCACTTCCTCTTCTCTAGCTATGTAAGTTTTATGATCATCACTAACTTCAGTGTTACCTGTCTCCACATACAAAACCTATGACTGGTTTTAAAGTGGTGATTGGTGCAGAGGAAAATCAGCACTTTTCTCTCCTAAAATGAAGCTCTCTTTGTTCATGGGGTATATAAGGCACTGTCTTCGTGATGGGTGTTCTTCTTATGCTTGTGCACGTTGACAGTTTACTCTTCCCTCTGGATTCCTTTGGTGACCAAGTGGCCTTGCTTTTAATCACTACCTCGAATTATTGCTGCTCTTTGCTTTCCAGGGCCAGGTGAGAAAAGAAGGGTGGAGAATATTGAGGCAAAAGGTCAACAAATTAAGGTCTCAGGGCCAAACCAGCTTATCATTGGTTTTGTTGGAACACAGCCATGGCCTCCGGTTGCATTTGCACTGTAAGGCCACAGAATCTACTGAATAGGAGACAGACCCTCTGAATCAGAGCGCTTCAGATGTTCACTGCAGAGCCCTTTCCAGGCTATTATTGGAGACCAGAATGGCATTGGATTCACCTTTGCATTCACCACAGTGGACCCTGCCCATCAAGGGTGTTCAATAATCACTAGTCAAACTAAAACGTTTAATTCAATCTATGACATCACGGCTCCAGAGGTAGTGCCCTACATGCAGTGGAGGGGCAGGTCCACACCAGCTCCTGGGAGGATAAGCATTAAGAAGAATTATATTACTATAAACCTTTTCAAAGGACCCCAAGGAACATGGATCTAGTGGAACTAAGTATTAGTCACAAAATGAAATACTTGATTTGGGCTGGGTATGAAGTCCTTGATGGGGGCTGTCGTGTGTGTGTGTGTGTGTGTGTGTGTGTGTGTGTGTGAGCGCTGACAGGGTGGGGATGTAGGAAAGGTGAGAAGGGAACATGAGAGTCAAACACAGGGAGTTGTAATAAACCAGCAGTGAACTAATCAGAGGCTTTCACTTGGCCCAGGATTTGACCTACTAGTGAGATTCTTCAGAAAACAGTGTGGGTGTGTGTTGTTTCCATTCAGATGCTGAATTGGATTTTATAGTGACCTCCTGGGACCCAGCTCCCATCCTCAGTACCCTCCTGGAGCCCCAGACCTCCTCTACGGCAGCCTCACTAGCAATTCTCTGACACAAAGGTGGATCTTCTGGCGTTATGATTTCTATAAACGTTACTTCTAAAATTGCCTTTTCTGTGTAACAGCTTGACAGAAATTAAACACACACACATACACATATATCTTGGGAACTGTGGGTGGTATGCACTATTACAACAAAAATAGATAGAACACGGCATATCAACATTGATTTTTAAATATACAATAGAAAGAAAAGAGGGAAGGCAGAAAAAAGGTCAGTGTTTTTGTTTGGCCATAATAGTTCCTCTCCTGACTACATATTATGTGCTGTCTAGTTGACCCTGCTCTATGCCGGAGGTTCCTGAAGAATGGGTCAAGGGGAGTGAAGCTCCCCAGGTTTCATCGGGCAGGATCTCGGTGGCACTCACATTGTGAGTCCCTGGATCTGAAACTCGGACTCCTGGCAGTTAATAAACAGCTATCACTTTGCTCCCTCTCCCCAAAGTAACAGTGGTGTCACTTTTTCTATAGCAGCATGTTTTAAAATTCTGAGCTGACTTCTTTGTGTCTATATCAACAGTCTTATTTAGAAATGAAAACTTCATCTTTGGCCGTGCGTAGGATTGCTAACTGTGTGGTCCACAGCTGGACCCCTCACCCCCAGATGCTCGGCAGGAGTAAGACGAGGTTTCCTATGTCTGTAAAGAGTTACCACCTTGGAGCGTGATGCTTCTCCTCTGCCAAGGGTCAGGCTAGCCTTGCTGCAGAGAGTTGTTGAGACCTGGGACAGAGGAACACGGGTGCTAACATTTGCTTTGATAGTCCTAATTATTTTGGGGGTGGGGGGGCATCACTGCCTCTGGTGGTCGTGGGCGCTACCCAGTGCTGCTCCTGAGAGCTGCCGCTGGATTTGAACCGCCAAGCCCACAGGCCGCAGTCCCGCACTCAACCATTTACGCCACCAGGGCTTAGCCAATCCTAACTCTTACAACTCGGTATTGTATCACAGATTCATAAAACCCAGTAACAATTGATTTTCACTGGTTTGGCTTTTGTTGTTTCTTCATGCTTAGTATACTAAATTCTTGAAAGAATTGGATTTTCCGTGTTAATACGTTTGCTCTATCAAGACAAAAGTGTGCCGGGCAGCTGGCTCCTAGGACGCTCCCTCCTGCACTCATGCTCACAAACTGCACAAACTACTGTCAGTGCAGACAGGAGTGAACCGGTGACCAGTCAGCAAAGTCAGGACATGAAAATGTCAATATGCTCATGGGCATTCAGCAGTGGGTTTGACATAGAAAACTGAGATGAGGAGGGAAGGAAGGAGAAACTTCATGAGAGTGAGCGACCTGGCATTTTCTACCCACTGGTAGCGAGGAGTCCTGTCATGACCTGTATCTACGGAGGAGGAAGAGAACAGAACCACTCTCCAGCTAGTGGTCAGTGCCCACATGTGATCACAGGTTATCAGCAGAGATATAAATGATATACTGAAGTTACAAATAAAATTCTGTGTACATGCTTATACTTGATCTTGCACTAGCGGCAAAAATTCATCGTCTTAGCCTTTGCTATCCCTTCTAGAGGCATTATCTCATTTCCTTGAGGATTTCAATGTGCCCTTAAAACATGTCATCATTATCACAGCTTCAATGTTTTCCAGTATTAAAAAATGGAGCAAGGTAGGTAGTCACTGGGCTAATGTTCCCAGGGGAGTCACTAGTGTGATTAGGAATAAATCTCTGCGCTTGGATTGTCACTGGACCACATGCTGTTTGGGAATTAAATGCCAATCAATTTACATAAAGGCCAGATATTTCCATCGTGATGCCAATGCTTCTGATCATGTAGTAAAGACGTGATAGTGAGACACCCTACTGTTCTTTAGAAAGCGTGTTCTTCCATTCCTAGATGCTTGCTACTGACTTACCGGCTCAGGAGGAGACTGAGTTCTGTCTAAAGAACTGATTTCATTAGGAATAGGAGAGAAGTATGCTGTACATGCTTCTATCTACACATAAAGTCACCTTTTAATAATGGAGAGTCTCCATATAAAGTGAGTAGGTTTCAATAATTTCCCAGGATTCACTCAGGGCAACACCCAGGATGTGGTTTAGCAGGCGGTTTCTAGACAGACACGTGGATGGATTCAGACTCAGTAGATAGCAAATATAAGCCTTCAGTACAGGATTGACTCCCTAATGAATTCTATTTCTTCATCTAGGCAAGGAGAAAAACATTACTACCCACTTCTAGTATGTGTGTCAATGGCATAGCATAATACTTAACAGAATTACTTCCACAATGAACAGCAACAATGATTGCTAAAATAGAGAGATCTGGAGGGAAAAAATAATACTGGTTATGACTAGCTGATTGAGAGTTGGAGCAACCTCATGTCTTCGAATTTGTTGTGCCGGAGTAATCATAGAGCTTAGGATCCGCCTCTAAGGATTAAAATAGTGGCAACATCTTCCTAGTCTAAAAGGCAAGGGATTTGCTGCATAATACATAATACCTTTAATAGAAAACTCTATGTCTCTTGGAAGTGATTCTATGGAATATCAAATGACATTGGAAGACGCTTTTCATGTGCTATCTGGATTTTAAAAAGGGGTTTCCTAAGCAATATATAAAGTGCATTTCTAGTCTCACAGAATACACATTTATTTGTATAAAGAAAAGACTAGAAAGACACACACACATAATAATAATATGGATGAGTATCTTTCAGAGTTAAAAGCACAAACTTTCCCCCCAAAACCCAATTCACTGCCATCAAGTGGATTTTGACTCATGGCGACCTTACAGGATAGAGGATAATTGTCTATGTGGGACTCGAAATCTTCATCTTTCTCTCTGGGGCTGCTGGTGGCTTTGAACTACTGACATTGTGGTTAGTAGACCAACGTATAACCAACCTATTACTCTACCAGGCTCCAAGGTAAAATCCATCTTTCATTTGCTTTGCATTCTTTCTTTAAATTTATTTATTTATATTTGAGTCTATACATTACTTTTATAATAAAAAGTTAGAACTTTTAAAAAAACATAAAGAAAAATGAAAAAAAATTCTTGGTGATACGTTGAAACATTTCTGGAAGTGAAAAAAAGAAAACCACAGGGAAAAGATTCCAGGTTTTCATACCTCTACAGCTCTACAATAAATTTGATCTGGACTCGAAAATAAAGGAAAGTCAGTGTGGCCAGTCAAAAAGTAAGAACATGGCCATCTTCACGTCATGGTCTTAGTTCATGGTATTTGCCATGCTCATGTGAGAGTCAAGCAGAAATCTCTCCATCATGTTTTGGCCATTTTATGGTTTCGTGCCTGTAGCTTTAAAGTTTAATAGTTGTTTATATTTGGTAACGTCCATTACGAAAAGAGCTTCAAGAAAAACAACGGTTTTCCATCTTTGCTTCTCTCGTCAAGGTTTGTTTTGTTTCCACTGCACCCTCTGTTTGGGGCAGCAAGCAGAGAAACTGTCACTTTCGCTGGGGGGAGTGCCAGGAATCTGATTCACAACTTCTGAGTCAGCTCTCCCACCTCTCTCTCAATGTTCATGGCTCAGAGTAACAAAGTCTGCACTTAGTCTAATTAACTGCTTTTTATTCCGTTTTTCACCCCCCTTCTTCTTCTGTTTTGTTGGGCTCCTTTGAATAAAAAGGCGCTTTTGTGTGTTCACACTCCATTTGCAGTGGAGGGGATATATAGGCTCTTACCTCGCCATTTGTCTTGGGGACTGGAAGTGCCAAGTGGATGCAGTGAGCTATTATCGTTTCTCCTGGAGGTGGCCACCGTGTTTTGACAGTTCTCAAAGCATGCCTTGGAAAACGCCCCACATTCTGCAGGCTCCTATGGGATAGAAATAAAAATCACATTCACTTAAAAAAAATGTCCCTGCTTGGTTAATCAAAGCAGAACTAATGCATGATATGTTTATGAAGAGTTGATTTCAAGACTTTATTGCATATATGTCTGTATCTGTGAAAAAAAAAATCTAAAATGGCCCTATTGGTTAAACATCTTTGAATCAGGAATTGAAAAAACAAAACAAACCTGACAATGTGGTCCTAAAGACTGGGAATAAGGATACCCAGCACCAAAGGAGATTAACTTTGTTTTTCTTTCTCCACTGACAACTAACTGGCTTCTTTCACATTTCCTTCCATCTGGGAGGACAGCCTGTGGCAGTGTCACCTCAAGAAGACACTAAATGCCAAGGGTGTTCTCTGCCAACCAGATGGCTGGGCTCCTTCTTTCTGTCTCTCTTGGTTACAAGGGCACATGCTCGAAGACAAGTCAGAACCCAAGCAGTTTGGTCAAGCAGTGCCACGAGCTGTCCCCTGCAGACACGAGTCTTCTGGCCAACAGTGACAGCCAGCCGCATCCCTACACAGTGCTTCCCCTGAGATCTCTTTCTTCCCTTCTTCCTCTTTCCTAATTGGATTCAGACAGTCTGCATACAATTTCACGGTTTACTTCAAATTGCTGTCTCTAAAATAATACACGCATAAGCCATGCTCCACAGGTGTTAAAAATGTATTCAATGCAAGATGATCATATCTAGCTGTTTTTCCTTGAGGGCCCAGGCATGGAAAGCTGGGTTTTACTCTTGCTTGTCTCCTGACCTGAATTCAAGGAGGTGTTCATTTGGAAGCCACCTCAAGGCTGCACCCTTGAGTCATTTGTGACAGGAGAAGGCCACACACAGAGATGACGCTCAAATGACTTTTCTTTTGATGAACGAATTGAGTACTGTGATAGTTAAGGTTTCTTGTGCCAACCTGGCCAATGAACACATGTGGGATTAATCGAAGGGCAGAGAGATAAATGGCTGGGTGAGCTTCGCCTTTCTTGGTCTCTGGTCCCTTGCTTTCTGAACGTCAGACTAAGGTGCAGCTGCCCAAGTCAGCTCCCTGCTTTGGCTGGCAAGGCTTACTCCCTGCAAGATATCCCTGAGGAGAAACCCCATGGACCTACCCTGATGCAGCCCTGGGTGCTGGAACGGCTGCATGGAGACCCCTGCCAGCACTGAGATGCTTACACACTCACTGATCCGGCTTTCCTCTGCAGTAGGCTTCACTGCGTGTGCTTTGTAAGATTGAGAAGGGTTTTGTAGATCAACGTCAGACATATGGGCTAATGTTGGACTTATGGGGTTGGTCTGAACTGGGTTGGGATGCTTAATGTACAATTACCCTTTATATAAAACTCTCTTATAAAGTAGGAACGTTTATGAAGTTTGCTTCTCTAGTCTATCCAGACTAACTCAGGTACAATCAAGGCATTGGATATGCCCTTTTAGTTACAAAAACTCAGTGTCCTGCTAGTTAAGCCTTCAATTTATGCATTCTTAATAATTAAGATGGTTTTCAGCAGTGAAGAGTCAAGACTTTGTGTCAAGACTTAGAACACTCTCTGCACACCCAAGGCCTCTATATTGCCAACCAGAGGTAGTTGCTAGTCCAGAGGTAAACTGCAACTTTTCCTAAATAAAATCTGGAGTCCAGGTAGGTGATAAAAATAGGACTTGCTTTGCATAGTCCTGTGTTTTGAGTCAACAAAAACAACAACAACAACAACAAGAACCAATTTTGCTTTCCCAGCTCTTTGATAAATGACACAATCAATATCCCAACAACCGATCAGTAAACAGCCTAATTAAAGTATTCAGTCTGTAAAATAGAGCTGTCAGGGAGCCCTCCATTAGTGTCCCAACCAATAAAAAATATAATGGATTTTTAAACATATTCTGCTACTGCAAGAGCCGTGGCAGGGAGGAACATGTTTTGGGGAAGGGAGAGAAGAAGGGGAGAAAAAAAACCCAGGTCATAACCCATTGTCATTTTTTTTAAATACCCAGTCTCTAGTCCCAAATGGAATTACAATTGAACCTCAAGCTCATCCTTTGAAGAGAAAAAAAATGTTTCTGTTTAAAATGATTCTGATTCAATCAAAAGCTCATTATGTATTCCTCACAAGGTCCTCATCAAAACTGTTTACGTATCTTGTACATCTGGGTAATGTGGAAAAAAAATTTTGGCTTTTCTTAAGTAGCTTCTTCAATTTTTCATATCAATATAATGTTCAAGTAACCATTTTTGGTATCCTTGCCAAACTGAACAAATTGATTTTCCTGGAAGTCTGAGCAGCACTCTGACCTCTTTCCAGGTTATGAGGGCTTTATTTTGATCATACCTGAAGGTGACTGCTCTTCTAGGAGAGAATGCGCCCCCCACACAGGACAAACAGCATGTGCTTTGCCAGAGCAACATGGATGTGGGAGACCTGATCGCTGCAGATTCCCCTCCCTGGACCCATTTTAATAAAGATAAGCTGCATGGTAAGCTTCTGTCTTTATAAGGAGAAAATACTCTTTAGTCTTCATGGGTACCATTGAGATTCTCAATAGCGGAGAGTTGAGGGCCTACCCAGACCCCATGGAAAGCATGTAAATATTAAGGAAAGTCACAGTGGATCTTGTTTAAATGCCCTCATAAAAATTGCTTTGTGTCCCACTTCATAGTCCTGATTGATCCTGTAGTGAACTAGACTAACATGACACTTCTGAGGCAAGGCAAAGAAGTGTATGTTTCATAGTTTCTTCCAACAGAGCAATTGTCAATCTATTCCAGGACGAGAAAATTCAAATAACACCCCGACTGGAAAGGCAAATGCAACCTTACACTGCCCCGTGAATGTGCCCGAGTCCATCAGACTTTGCCACTGGGCAGCCTCACCAACTTGGGGCAAAACGTGCCAGGAGGGAGGATGAAAGATGGGGCAAGCTCTAAAGAACCATCTTTATTGTTTTCATCTTGTTATCTGCGTGGGTGCAGTACTCTAGCACTGTGGTTTCCATGAGGCCTGGACTTCGCCGTTAGCTGAGAGATTTCTGTTCAGGGAAATGCTAAGGGAGGTCCCAGATGCAGATGCAGACAGGGGAGGCCTCCGGGGCACACAGGCACCTTTTACGTCCCAAATTCCAAGTCCAGAAGGGAAGTCTGGAGTCTTGGGAGTAAAAATCCCACTCGATTGGCACCCATTCTCCCCAAGTAGGGAGTAATAAATCAGGGCTTTGCCTCTATGTGCTTAAGCAAGGCTCTTAAATATTCATGGAAGACGCTCTGTCACTTATGCAGAAGCAAATGTTGAAAACTACATTCCATTGTTATATATAGTCTCCAGTAATTGGCCAATTTACGTTTATTTAACATCCACAAGGTTATGTACAGATGATTCTAAAGGTACAGTTACTTCCTTCCGATAGGTGCTAATGTAACAAAATGAGGCATCGTTTATAATTTCTCCACTTATGTTTATCCTCCCGGATGAAGCAGGGCTCAGATTGAACTTTTAATAATGCCCTCAAAAAAGATTTGTTGTCAACCATGTATTGTGAGGTGTATTTCTGGAATGCACCTGAGAGAGGATGGCAAAACGCCTGTTGACATATGCTGGACTTGATCCACCAGCCCATGAGAAAAGGACACCGTGTTTGGTAAAGAGAGTTAGCCTCTACATAAGTTAATCAACAGACTGTAATGCTGGCCACCCGTGAGTATTCAAAACTCCTGTATGTATGTATGTACGCATGTATGTGTTTACATGACAAGAAATGAACACCTGACATTTTAGTCCAACAAATACAAACCTTCCAAAGGGTAGTATGAATCCTAACACGCTTGACTATCGACTCAAAGACACCTAGAATCCACATCCCAAACTAGCTCATCCCAAACTACAGCACTCAAAGTTTTAACTACTTTGCTTCATGTAATATTTGCACTTTGAAGTTTTAAAGTTAAATCATTAAAGAAAACAGTCTATATTAGAATGTCCTCCATATGATTGTATCTGAAGTTTTATCATATTGCATTATGCAAGCATTATTTGTTCCTTGCAAATATCTTTGTAGAATATGCGTTTTCCTGAACTTTTTCTTAACATTCGTTTGATCTTCTCATCTTTACCTGAGATAAATATTATGAGTATTTTATAGTCATCCTTCAGAGATAAGATAAAATATTTTAGGAATATAGAACAACTCAGTGTATAAGTGAAAGATATAGGACTATTAATAATTAGGAATGTATTATGTTTCCTTTCATGTTATGCTTCCTTTCATGTATCCACAAAAAAAAATCACAAAAGATTTCAAAAATCAGACCCTCAGTTATTTAATACCATAAAGCAAGTAGCTGGTGGAATGAGTCAGATGTATGAGAGCTGAACACCAGCTTTCCATTACCCACATGCAGCTTATGGAGCAGCAGCTAGAGTTGATTGCATTGTAATGAACTTCACATTAAACATTAAACAATGTACACATTTGATTAAGAATTTCCAGAAGCAGGGACACTATTAGCACATTAACCAAAGGCATATAAAGTTGTTTATGAATAAGTCCGGTTCTCTAGGAATTTATGTGGGGAAAAATTAAAAATGACATCAAAAAAATAACTGGAAGAAACAATTCCATTTGATAAATGACTTACTTTCTATGCACATTTTTATATATTCCATATCTACTTAATATCTGCAACACCTGTTCCTCACGTAAATCCAGCTGAGGCTCTGGAACCTGGTTTCTGAATTACGAGATCAGTGTGATCCTAGCTCCAACCTTGGTGATGGGTGCTTGCAGTTTCAGTGCCCGGGTGGACATCTGGCTGAGGAAATCAGGTTTACATCACCTCCATGGGTCTCTCTGGCCTCCTCAGAATCACCAACTGGATCATTCCTCGTATGTTTCCTTCCATGGACATGGATCGCCGAAGTGTTTCCATGGCTTCGTGGTTGGACTTTCCCAAAAGAGATTCCCCATTCACTGCAACCAGCTGGTCATTCGCTCGCAGACGTCCATCCTACGACAGACGAGAAAAAGACAGTATTAAACAACAACAACAACAATACTCAACAGAGAGAAGCTTGGTGATGGCCTCAGGCTGTTTCATGGCAAAATTCAAGTTTTACAAAGAAAAGTGAAGGGGAGCTGCCACCACCAAAACTGACTCCTGGTGAGTGATACTTTCCCAGTCCAGCAGCACCAAAA
This sequence comes from Nesogale talazaci, assembly GCA_004026705.1. NCBI lineage: Eukaryota > Metazoa > Chordata > Mammalia > Afrosoricida > Tenrecidae > Nesogale > Nesogale talazaci. The sequence continues at coordinate 62,001 of PVJH01006717.1, forward strand.
GGTTTGGGGTTTATTAAGCAGTCACAAATACTAACTGGAATGGATTGTGTGAAAGGTACATTTTAAGAAACTCTAGCATCCAGTACTGTAAAAATTTTGACATTTGCCTATTATCTCTTCCCTTAATCTTGGGCCAGCATTTTATTCTAATCTATCTTGCCAATCTCCCATCCGTTCTGGTACAGACAATATTGCTGATTCAAGGGAAGAGTGCTGTTCAGGAAGGTGATTATATTCCTTAAAAAGAAGTTTGCATTTTGGGAGCAGAGATTTGATGCTTACATGTAGCTTGCCGGTCAGTAGTCATGCGACTCCTACATATAATTGCTAGCTCTATTGGGGAGTGCGGGGGTGGGGGTGGAGGGCAAGAGGGTGGGAATATTCACTTTCTCAAACCCTTTTCTTTACCATGACCAGGAAGTTGCTAGTCTGCAAGAGAACGGAGAGGGGAGCAGGGAAAGAGCCATTTGCCCCAGTGTCTGCTGGCAGAAACAGTTGATAAAGGGGGTTTGTATTGGGAGGCTCAACGCCTCATATCACCAAGCCCAAGGAACCTGGCATCTTAGAGATGGACAGAACTGGATCACAAGTACTTAGCCCTAATCACCTCCAGTCCATATCTCTCGCAAACTGAGTCTAAGCACCAGCTAGGAAACTGGCTGCTCTAACTACAAAGGAACAGGAAAGCTATGGCTTTAGATGCCCACCAGGTATCCTGAGAAGGTGGTCACTTAAAACAGGAACAGACAGTCAGACTGAGTACATGCCCAGCCTCTGTTTTATACTTCTCTCTGTGAGAGAAGGGTGGCAATGAGATTGTTATGATATTGCTGCTACTAAGGCATTCCACAGCAATAAGAGTAGATGTGCACAAAAATTTACCTTTCCAGAGTATTTATGTCTCTGTGAACTCTTTCCAGGGATTGACAGATAAGGAAACTGAGTCAGTTGATTGGGGGGTGGGGGAGGGTATATGACTTGCCAGAAGTCACTGAAGGAAGTCATCAGCAAACCTGATACAAGTCCGGGTTTCCTGACTACTGACTCTTAGGCCAAACTTCCCTGTTTGCTATCTCTAGATGGTGATCATACCCTACTGAGACAGCTGAGGAATATAGGTCGCTTTCTCAATTAGAAATATCTGGGATCCATGTCCAAATTAGCAAGCTGAAGAAAAAGAAGGGAGAGAAGGAAGGGGGGAAAAACAAGCTGCTTAGGAAATGAAAAAAAAAAAAAACAGACATCCAGTGAACAATAGAAGCCAAGCACATTGCTTCGGGAGAGCATTGCTGCAGCCAAGTTGATAAACTCTGACGAATGCTATAGCAGATGGTCAGAGGGAGTTGCTGCGCTGACAGCAGGGGAAGGGGCGAGAGCAGTGAAAGCCTTTCGAGTGCCCTGGTGGAGAGACCTGGCATATGGCGTCTGCTGAAGAAGGCGTTAGCTACATTGCAATGCAGATGCGAAACACGGGGGCGCCTGCCCTCTGGGGGAGCAAAGTGAGATGGTGCAGCAGGTGAAGAATGTCACATCCAAGAGGCACATGTGGAAGTGGAATGCTTCAACGGACTACGTCCCTCCCCCCACCCCCATTCCTCTTGTCTCCCCACTTCACTTAACCTTTGCCCTAATTTGGAGCAAGCCTGGAAATGAGATTTACTGGAAAGGTCAACCAAGGGGGATGGAAAATCTCATAATTTCTGTTATCCAATTTTGAGTGAGGCCCCAGGAAGAGGAAGATTAAGGTCGCACGAAGAAAGGTGGATGAAGAAGAGCCTTGGTGGTTTAGTCCTGGGAAGTGAGATAGGGGTTCAGACACGATTCTGTGGTAATACGGAACAGCATAACAAGAGGCCCATTGGGCCGACTCTACAGGGGTGGTGAGGAGGGTTTTAGATATCTCTTTGTGATTGCATGGAGAGTGAGGAGGAAGTGTTGGTGTAAGGTCCGAGGATTGCTGATAGGAAACAAGATCTAGTGTGAAGACATGTAGAGGCTTAAGCTTGGCAGGACTCCTTAACCTCTATTCTACTACAAATAGTCCTAGTAATAATAATAACATAAACACTAAAATTGATGGATAGCAATAGAGACCAGTCGCTGGAGAAGGACACCATGCTTGATATAGTGGAAGGTGGGGGAGGGGGGAAAAAGAGGAGGACTTTGGCACAATGGATGGACACAGTGATTGTGAGGGGCTCAGCCACAGGCACAGTTGTGAGGCTGGCGAGGGACCTGGTCATGGTCCCTTCTATGTACACAGGTCACCTTCTGAGTCGGCACTGACTCGATGATACCAACCAATAATAGTCACCAGAGATGAGAATGAAATCTGAGAGACTTCCCATCTGCTGACCGCCTAGGGACCTTCTGTGGAGTCTGGGGCAAGGCTGCCGAAGAGACGAATGAGAGGTATGAGATTTGAGAACATCTTAATTTTATTTTTGGAAAATAAGCTCTTGATAGCACCTCTTCAGTACACATTCATTTTTCAGTTGGTACACTCTACATCTCAGGCATGCAAAATTACACTGAACTGCAATATGTTTGCTATATCCCAGTTCCAAACTAAAAGGCAGGCTGAGCCAATCCAGGGCAACTAAAAGGTTCTTTTTCTTTCTTTTTTTTTTTTTTTTAAGAAGACATTCATATTCATCACAAGTGTCACTAGAGAGTTGTGGACATGATAAAAATTCACACACTTTCGTTTTCAGGCTTGGCCGGTCTGTGGCTGTTGGTGTGCACTTTTCCTTCCTAAGATAAATGATGGGTAATTCCATTAATGGTGATGCCAGTAAGCACCATGTTGTCCTAACATTTAGAATATAATCATAGGATTTAAAGCTGGAAGGGTCCATAGAGGTCATCTTATCCGCCTTCTGTTTACAGATGAATAATAAGGCTCAGAGAAATTGAGAGGATGAGAAGCCATTTATCGAATACCTATTAGGGGAAGACACGTGCACACACATTAGAGTTTGCTTGGCTAGCTAAGGTCAGAGCTGGAATGGAAGCGCCCACATCCTAACTTCCACAATGTTCAGTTCAGTAAGTCATTCTATCTTCTACATAGATGACAATGAGTAAGACCTTCAAACCCAGAAAGTATACATTGAATCCAAACATATCTTTCAAGTCACATTTAAACGGGGTTCCCTTCATCAGAGCTATAGACACGAGAGAAGATTCTTCTGTAACAGACGACTCTACCATGAGTTTGCAGAGGTAGGTGGCAAGGTTGAGAAAGGGAAAAATAAAATTTAAAAAGACTGTCTACCTAGCTCTAGGAGCCCTGGTGGCAGAGCGACCGTGCAGTGGACTGCTAACTCCAAAGTCCGCAGTTCAAACCCATGAGCTACTTTGAGAGAAAGATGAGACTTTTTATTTCCATAAAGAATTATCATCTTGAAAACCCACAGGGGAAGTTCCACCCTGACCTAAGGATCATTCTGATTTGGAATTGATTTCATACCTGAGACTGTGGTCTTGGTCCCTAGCTATACATACACGCTTGTATATTTTTATCTCAGGCTGGTGCAGTGTGAAAAGAGGTGATCATTCAAGCTCAGGAATTATTCCTCTAATTTTTAATATTCTTTGTGCTTTAGAACTTCTTTGAGCAAGAAAAGTAGCTTTTTACTTCATATTGATATCATGTTCATGGAAATGTTTACACATGAGAAGACTAACTCCCACACAGTGATTTTTGATAGTAAATTTAATCTAGGAATGTTACTCTATAAGTCTAAGATAAGTTCTTCATTAAAATCTTGGGTCATGGTTCAATTGGTGTGTGTGTGTGTGTGTGTGTGTGTAGATACCTTGTATCAGTTAAGACTCCCAACTTATGCTCCTCACCTCTAGAACTCTCCATAACAAACCCTTTCAAAGTTAGTTAGGGGTAAAGGTAGTTCCCAATAAGGAAGAAAAAAATTTTCAAAAGGAGAACAGAATGAGGAAACATTAAAAAAAAAGCACACCCCGCCCCAGTCACTTTTAGACAAATAAAAACTGGTACAAGAATTAGGTCTTTTCTCTGGGGTGACTTCAAGTCTCATTATACCTAACCTGATTCCAAAACAGTCTATGGGGGAATCGACTAGGAGACCAGACATTTGAGTATGGCATCTTCCTTTTAGAGAACACTGAGCACATGCCAGGCTTTGCGCATATATTTAGACTGCATTCTTCCATTGATTTCCCTAAAGAACCCCATGAAATAAATAATACTATCATTTCAGAGATGTAAAAATGGAGGCTCGCAGAAATTAAGTGATGTGGCCGAGACTGGAGCAAAGGGTACGGCCACAGCCACGTTTACTTATCTCTGAAGTCCATTATGCCATGTGGTTTCTAAAATCAGAGTGCTCACGGTGATTAAAAGCACTATGCTTATTAATAACAGTACTTATTTCATGCTTCCTCTCTGGGAAGCCCATTGTATGCAACACTTAATGTGCAGTAGGCAATTGAGGCCTTAGGTCAATCCGATTCGGCATGGAGACCCCTATCTCATAATGTCAGCCTTTGAAATCAGGGAGGTAAGTAAATTGTTGCAACTTGTGTTTCTGAAAACATACATGAACCAGTTCTGTGCCATTCTGGAATCCATGTTCTTAATCACTTTTCCAATGATTATTAACCTCCATGGGATCTCAGACCCCTTGAATAATCCAGCACAGCACACCAACACTGACTTCAGGGTTCCTCCAGAGTGGCGTGTTTGCTTCGATCATTCTTTGCCAGTAGGATCTGCCGTGGACACTGTAGGATTCTTAGGAGACTGTCTGAAGCTAGAAGTTAGTAGGATGCGCCACTGTTCCCAACCCACCGTGATCATCAAACTTGTCTTCAGACTTCGGTAAATGCCCCCAGGAGGTTAACCTCACCCTGGACTGAGATCCATGGCTTTACACAAATATAAAACTTTTCAAACATTTTCATGTTTTGTTAGGGAGTCAGTGACCCTACCTCCACCCCCACCCCACCCCTTTGACCTCTTGAAATTGTTGAATATTGACCAGTTCCATTTTGTCCAATTCATCTGTCTAGTCCTTCCATCCTCTTTTGATGCTTTCTACATCATTCAGTGCTTTGTCCAGAGAATCCTTCAGTATTTCAATTCAAGGCTAACATTTCTTTTCTTCAGTTCTTTCCATCTGAGGAATGATAAAGTAGGTGCTCTTTGCTCTTGGTTTTCTAACTTCAGGTCTTTGTGCTTTTTATTATAATACTTTGTCATCTCAAGTTGTCTTTGGAAAGTTTCTGTGCAGCTTTTTAGCATCGCCGCTTTTCCCATTCATCTTACCATTCTCCATTCAAAGTCCTTCTGACATCGTTCTAGGTATTTTATTCCTTTCCTGTGTCTTGAATTGCTTTCCTCATGTGTGCCATGCTTGGAATCACCCCATGACTTTTGTGGCCTTCAAGCATATGCATGTAAAACTTGGACAACAAATGAGAAAGTCTGGAGAAAAGCGGATCCTTTTGAGTTAGGATGTTGGCAAAGAATATTGAGTGTGCCGTGGTCGACCAGAAAGATAAAAGAAAAATCTGTACAAATGGAATGATTCTTAGAAGAGACACTTTGTCTCATGGACTTGGGACATGTTTACAGAGGGGAACAGTCTCTGAGAAGAATATCAAGGTTGGTAGAGGGTCAGCAAAAAAGAGGAGAAGCCCCCAATAGATGGATTGACACAGAAACTTTAGCAATGGGCTCAATGATAGCCACAGTGAGGATAGCCTGGGACCAGGCGGTAGTTTGTTCTGCTACGTGGAGACTCACAAAGGACTAGAACTGACTAGACACCTTGACACCTAATGATGACTTGTGGGCCCAAAGTTCATCTCCTGCAGTTTTAATGGTGCCTGGGTACGACTTCGGACATAATGACTAGTGATATTGCATGGCATAATACAACTATCTGGACAGATGATCTGTACTGTCCATTGACTTCTAAAGTTCTAATAAACATAGGGCTGGGTGCGGGTGAAAGGGATAGGCCAAGGCCAAGAGCAATCTGCTGCACAACATGCAACAAGCATGGGAAAGTGGGCTGGCTTTCCCATGGGTAGCTGGCTGTGGACCAAGGCTGGTCCCCATTAGGCCATGGTGTTGAGAGGATTAATCATGACCATATGTTGGCTCCTGACTGTATGTTTCTACCAAAGCCCTCCCCAAAGCCTCCGGGGATATTATCAACACCTAGACTATAAACTCTACAGCCTGGCTTTAGATTGAAGAGCAGAATTTTCCGGGAGTGTGTGGGACTCCAGGCAAAGTGGCACCTGATAGAAGACAGGGATTGTCTTCAACAAACCCTCCTCAAGGCCTTACATAATCTCATCACTATATATGTCTACCATCATTTTTTTGTAAAGCGAAAGAAAAAAAAACTCTACCTTGGAAAATAATTTTGCATCCAGATTGAAATAATTTTCCTATATTTAAAAAAACAAATGCAATGAAGGGGAAAGAAATAACCATGATTTTAACACACAACTTAATCTATAAAGGCAGGAGGAGTGTTGATAAGCTGAGAATCACAAATTCTTTTAAGGAGTATCTATGCTAGCAAGAGGTTTAAATCTGGGGTCCTCCCACATTTAAGTCTATACTTCAATAATTTCTCCACTCCCGATATCTTTTGGATTACTGTGAACCTGTTGAGTAGCTACTTATCCTCTGCTGGCTTGGCTTCCGGATTCCTCTCCTCCACAGACACAATTAACTACTCCAGCATCTCAGCACCTGTGGTCTCCTTCATGTTCTTCTGTTGTTGCACTGACTCAGTAGAATCATTGCATTATTTTCACTTAAAGTCATTTTAAGTTTTTAGTTTATCATTTGCTTTCTGAAGTTCAAGAAGTACTTGCTGAATTGAGTTACTTAACTCTTTCTCAGGTGCCCTCAATCTCAATCTCCTCTTTCAATATATAACTGGTTTCATTTACAAACTCTAATGAGGAGGAGAAGTGAGTGGAAAGCTGGTATGGACCTGCCTGCGTATGGACAGATATATATATATCTCAGCTACTTTCTGTGGATGGACTACATGTCCACTTGTTCAGCTACCTCATGATTTATACGTCGTGTAGCCAGTTCTGCTGTCCTCTTAGCCACTCGTCTGTCGCACATCAGCAAAGTCTCTGCAACATTCTATTTACTCACAACTTCTCCAGAGATGGGATTTCTGGATGACGGAAAGGTCCTTTTAAAAAAACATATGAGGAGACTTCAAAGGATTCATGGAAAATTGGAACTTAGAGATAATGGAATCTTTCCATAAACTTTTGAAGCGACCCTGTAGAGAATTTACCGCCTTCAAATTGATCTCAGTTTTCAGTGATCCTATAGGGCTTCTCAGGCGGTAAAAGGCTATCAAGCATGATGGGAGCAGGCCATCTCATCTTTCCTCCGTGTTGTGGCTGGCAGGTCCGAGCTGCTGAACTTTCAGGATGATCAGTCCGGTGCCCAGTCCACTCTCTCAGGGGCACTCTTTCCCCAGTGTATCAGCAAAGCCATTTGGAGATGGAGGGTATACGTAAGCATCTTGCCACCAATCCTCTTGACTTCATCTCGCAACGTCTAATGGCAGAATAACTTCAGAAACTGTCCCAGGGTCCTCACAAGGATTCACGGGCCTCAAGGTGGGAGTTTCATTTCCAGCCTGCTTCTCTCAAATTTCCATCCTCCCCTATTCTTCTTTTCTACAATTGCTTCCCAGCTCCTGCTGGAGTCTTTCCTTTTCATTTATTTTGACCTAGAAAATTGATATTAAATGTATTTTAAAGATATAATTCATAAATGGTTCATAAACAATTGAGAACCTCAGAGCCTGATTACACATATTAAAATCATTACTACTATAGGAATTTAGTGACCTTCTTGATCATTATTTTCTTTTGTTTCTTTTTTGCTTCCTTTCTTTCCTCTTTAGCCATAAGAGCTGTTGTCTTGTTTTTTGCTGAGATTACTGGAAAAGAGGTCACTAAAACAATGGACCCAACGTAGAGTTGCTAGAACAAGTCTCTGACCGACGCATGAACTCAGCAGATGCGGATACTCTCAAATACCCACGATGGAGATGAAGGAAGCTTGCAGGGTAGCGGGACAATGCTCAGAGTCAAAGCCTCCCCATAATGATATGTCAACTTTTGTCGATTACAACTTTCTTTCCCTGAGCAAAACCGATTCCTATTTCTGCAAGCCCACTGAGATAATCAGGGAGTCTAAAATACACCTCAACAACAACATAGAGTTCCAAAATTATATTCAGCGGGCTGAAATGCAAAGTGATAAAGATCGGCAGGGAGAGCAATGACACAGGGGGCATTGTGAGGCTTTCAAAGTTGCGTTAAAGTCTGTCCTTTATAAAATAGTTACTGCTGCCAAGATCCACACATGACAACTCTTATTATGTGAATTAGGAACTACTAACCTCTCCAGCTTTTTAATTACTTTTTTTAAAGAAAGAGATTTGTTAAAAATAAGTAGCATGATATAATTTGTGGTTTGCTTCTAACAGGTGAGGAGTTTCCATGGAGCGATTTACAAACCTAGGGAAAGCTGTCCTCCGGTGAGAGCTATAAAAGCTTCTGAGAGACCGGCTGGGGGTCATGATCCCCAAAGGTTCTTCCACTGGTAGGAAACATGATCAATTTTAAGAAAAAATAGAGAGTTGAAGAAATCATTTAACATTAGTGCTCCTTAAAAAGCTGTCCCTTTTATCTCCCTTGGAATTCATTAATTATAGATCTGCCACATGATTTATAGATACCAGCAGAGAGGGAGGTGGGAGGGCTTACCCTGAGAACTCGCCTGGCCTACTGTTAAGTAGCTTGGATGCTGCTGAATGTTCCATCTTACTGATCCTGAAACCCAGGCACCAGCAGTGTGCTCCCAGACATGGGAGGGCTGGAAATATCTCATCAGCGTGAACTTGCCAATAAATCACATCTGAGCCCTTTGTAAATATTGGCATCGCTGACATTAGTTAAAATTCACTTTTCTACCCAGCACTAAATAGCTCTGATGATAAAATTCTGCGTCTCTCAGTAAGAGTTGACCAGGTTTCCTAGGCACAGGAGAATCGAATTACTTAAATTATGTCTATTTCATATTCTGAGTGCATGCATTTGCAATTAGCTATGTCAGGCATTTTTCTTTCATTAAATTTCATCATCATCAAGTACTTTTTATTAGGCACAAGCCTGGCTAATTAATTTTCTAGAGAATAACAAGGATTTTAAAATTTATTCTTTCTACTGAAGATCCCTTAAAGAACTTACCTGATCCATGGCATATTTTTCTTTAGCAACAACTGCCTCTCAATTTTAGATTTTACTTAGTATTTCAGAGTTCCTACAGGATATATTCTGCCCCCAATGTCAGTGTATTCAGGTAAAAAAAGATCACTTGGAAGCAGTGTCATATACTCCATGGGGATTGCAATCTTACCTACAGTGTGTTCTTTTCATTTAAATCACTCTTCCAGTTAGGTAGATGCATTATATTAAGTTATTGTTTTCAAGATAGGAAATGAAGTTTAAATAAGCAAAATGCATAGATGTAAAATGCATTTTATTCCTGTAAAATATTCATTTCAAACAGTATGTCAAAAGAAAGCCATGAAAAAGCTACCAATCTCAGAATTTGAAAGGAATGCCAAATGAAGACTAACTAGCTATGGTTTTCAAGATGATCACTAAGACATAGTTCTCTTTCTCAGGAAGGGGTGGTGGAGTATTTTTTTCTTTTGAATCTGGATTTGGAGACAGGGAGAGTTTTTCTCAAGATTTAAAAAAAATTTTTTCCTAATGGAGACATTGTATCTTTGAATAAAACAAAACAGACGTGTTTAATTCCAGCCACAAGTGGGAAAATTTTAGACACTCACGCTTATAAAAACCCAAGTCTCACTCTTAACACAGAGTTCTCGGTTCATAGAGTTCTATACAGCATATTTTGGTGTTAGCAGCTGTTGTACCGTATTCCCGGAGCAAAGGCATTGGAAGACTGGCACAAGCCAAGATGGACTATGAGCACTGAACATATGTGGTTGTTTCGGAGCATTCCCGTCAATATTCTGAGAAGTCGTGAGTTGACTGTGCCGTCCAATGGCTACAACTGTGCCGCGAGGGGAATAGCTAACAATGGTGCTGGGGCTGGAGGGGCTCTCCAGAGCCCCTATCACAAAGCAGCCAGGAAGGCAGATGGCGTGGCCTTACAGCTGAAGGGAAGCAATTCCAGATTTTGCTTCTACTCATGGAGACTGGAAGTTGAACCTGGCTGCTAGTTGCAGTGGAATCAGCAGTGACTCAGGGTGACCTTGCACCTAACGGTACAAGAAGTAGCCGAGCCCGACTCCATCTTCACCGTCCTCCCTGCCAACGGGCCTCCTGGTTTCTTTTCCCTAAGAGCGATTTGTTTATTCTTCTGGCGGAGCACGGAATAGTCAACATGCGTTGTCAACACAATTCAAAAGCATCTTTTTATTTGTCTAGTATTCTCTACTGCCTAGGTTGCCTATATCCAAGGGAGTTTTAAAAAGTCTGTAGGAAAACGGAATCAAAAGATGATGGAATTTTTCACGAGTGTTTGAAGCCCCCTTGTATAGATACAGGAGACAAAGATGTAGCTTTCTACTCCTATGAGTGGGTAAAGTCCTGTGGCGGTCATGTGCTTATGTTAATTTCATGATTGAGATGTAGGGGTGGAGTCTAGCCTGTTAATCTGGAGATACCCATTGAGTAGCCAATGAGGCCTCAATGTGGGCATGGCTTTCTCCTGATACATCTGGGAAGTCTCTCAATATTTCCCTCGTGAAGATGAGAAGCTATCTCCCCAGTTGTTGGGAGTTAGTCTCAGAGACGATGAACTATGGATAAGACAAGATGGCAGCATCCGAGAAGCTGAAAGAGTTGGAGGAGAAGCCACGTGGCCTTACCCTGATGGAACCAGACCTCTAAACCTGGAGAAGCCACATGGAGACCCCTGCCAGAACTGAGATGCTTCTACCACCACTGGATGCTGTTGATGGACCCTGAGCCCTCGAAGTGAGGAGCCATGTGGAGACCCCTGCCAGTGCCGGGACTCTGCCCCCACTGGCCTGTGACTTTATGAGTCAGAAGGAGACATTATAGAGTTGGTATTGGGCATATGGGCTAACATCGGACTTGAACTGTACTGGGCTGGGATGCTTTCTCAATGTCCCATTCCTCTCATATATGAACCCTTTCCTTATATCCATATGCATGTCTATGAGTTTGTTTCTCTAGTTTATCCAGACTGACACAAGTCCCTCAAGGGAAAGTTTTCCATACTCTGTCCTATCAGGTCCTTTCAAGTTGGAATAACCTCACTAACAATGAGCGAGTTGAGCGTATATAAGACAGTGAGCACTTGAATGGCTAAAATTGAGATTAACATTAGACAACTGTGAGTTGGGTAAACAGAATTGCTCACTCTGTCCTTAGTGTGCAGCAGGGACTTACTTCCAAGTTGGAATCCTGGAGTAGTTGAATGCACATCTTTTCAAATAAAGACTAGCCAGTTCTCACTAGAAAGATCTTCAATGAATGATACAAAACAGAGGTCTGGGGGAAAGGAGTTGAGGGAAGCACTAAGAGACTCTCAATTATTATCACACCAAGGCTTTTATATCTGGACAGAAGTTTGCTTACTTTTGTTTATACCAATGGAGGACCCCAGAAGGGTGCAGCACACAGAATCTACTAGATGAATTTGGACACACTTTTTAAGGTAGTTTAGTTTTCAAAAATCCATCTTCCCTAAAGGGAAACACACCTTGAGAACCAATTAGTGGTATGAAGGGCCAGGAGAGAGGGATTGAGCTCGGCTAGAAAGATTCTTTTGTGGATTTCGGTAAAAACCGTAGGCCAGATGCTAGGGTGAATATTCTCACGCTTAGCTCCTGGGTGCCCCCAGGGAGGCTGCAGTCTGTTACATCTGAATCTTCTGAACAAGGGCAGCAACAAAGTCTCCACACAATTTCCATGAGACATAATCCTGAATCACAAAACAGGTGGCAATTTTCTGAGGAGTTAGCAGAGGCTTATTGGAAAGACAGAAAGAAAATTAAAAAAAGAAGAAGTAAAAAGTGGTGCCGTTTCCCAGATGTATTTGATCAGGTTTATTTGTGTGCCATGCTCGGGCCTTTACCTGCTAACACTGCAAAAGGCACACCTGGCAGCAGCACATGACAAGGCTAAGTCCATGACCGATGAGGCCTCCTCCTCACTGCTTCCTATCAGCTCACTGTGTGCTGCCCGGTGGTGTTTAATGGTGTGATCGTCTGACTCAGCAGACCGGTGTCAGGGAAGAAACGGACATAAATGGAAAGTGAAATCTTCCTGCCAGAAACAGGATGGTTAGAAAGTGCTTAGGTAAGGAGAGGCTCGCTTTACACAACCATTTATACACATATTAAACCTGCTTGCCAGTCTCTGGGTTAGCTTAAGTTATAGCCCCATAAGAGGGCGAAGATGTTTGCCTTTAATTTCTGAAAAATACATCTCAGTTTTAATTTTACTTGGGATGAATTCTGCAAACAGAGCTGTCCCTAGGAAGAAGAAGAAGAATACCTGGCCAGGATTCACAACTACGACCAAGGGCCTGTCTGCAAACACATGTTGTATAGGGGGCTTGATGTAGGATGAAAAGCTGGGTACAAAACAACCCCAGGGTGATGATCCTTCCCCTGGAGGAATGTGAGTGCATAATACCAAAGGGGTTTCATTGCAGCTTAGTGTTTTTAAGACTCTCTAGTCAGACTGCCTGCATTCAACTCTTGATTTGATCAAAGTCCTATATTAGCCCATATGTCCAATACCAATGTGCAAATTCCTCTTCAGACTCTTGCAACATACGTGCTGAGTGCAAGAAGATCACAGGCCAGTGGGTGGAACGCCTTGTGAATCCAGTGGTAGGAGGAGCATCTCAGCGCTGGCAGGGGTCTCCACGTGGCTCTTCCAGCTCCAGGGCTGTAGTGTAGCTCCAAGTGTCTTGTCAACAGAACCTCTTGCAGGGAGTGAATAGGTGTCCTGCCTCCAGCAGCTACTTATCTCCTTAGCACCTCCAAATGCCCTATCAAGCTACAACCTGAATGACGGGCTAAGCTCCACTCCTTCACTCTTACTAGTCTCAAGCTGGCACCAGATTATGTAACCACTACAAAAGTTCCTGGCTGTTCAGTTTGGGAAGCTTCACAAAATCCTATCATCTGCCGCAGCCCATGTGATAACATGACACAGTAGTAATAGCATCCCAGTGTGGATGTGAAGAAACAAGAAAGCAGATGCCAAAGACTACTCCTTAGTGTCTCGCATGTACTGGGCATTCAATGCTTGCCCAATGCTCTTGGTTCTGACATTTGTGTCCCTCTGCTTCCCTTTCCATCATCCAGAACTAGACGTGCAAAGACAGGAGTATCGTTGATTGAAGGATTGCCAGTATTTCTCCAACTTTCTCTGTTCCCACTCACTTGCAGGTCAGAGCCTCACTGTGGACAAGGTATATTTTTCTGCTCTCTGAGGTTTAACCCAGTCACGTGCCTCCAGCCAATGTTGTACGTGTAATGTGGTAGTGCTCCAAGGTCAGGTCTTATGAGCATTAGTTCTGATCATTCAGTCGTAGCATGACAAGAACATGCTAAGCTTTTCTGCAGCTTGAGGGAGGAGGTGAGATCACCTGGATCCGTGTAGACTTCGTGTGGGCTAAAGAGGCCCTGAGCCTGACTTAGAGCCTGCCTGGATGCTCAGGAGAGGTGTGAGGGATATAGAGAGGTATGTGTGATTATTATTATTCCAGAAAAACTACCAGATGAAAGAGTGAAATTATAAGAGCACTTATTCACAACCCATTTCTTATTGTCCAAGGGAAAAGCAATATAAAGTATGATGCTAAGTACGAGAAGACAGATGCTCCACGAAGCCACAGTTCTACAGTTAGCGCCACTCTTCTCAAGCCTACCTTAGCCTCTTTGACTTTTGTTTGGGAGAGCACACACATTATTGATATCAAGATTCCTTTTTAAAAGCTACTATTTGAACAAAAAAAAGCCTTAAAAATACACACACACCACAAAATTCACTGGAGTTTTATCGCAGGCACTAGGCTGAGCACTTCACAGGCATTCTCTCTTTGGAACCCACGAAAGCAGCAGGAGATGGATGCTGCTCATCTGACAAAGGAGGAAACTCGGCTGCAGAGAGGGCGAGAGCCTGGATGGCATTCACAGAAGTACAGAGTTCACGCAGGTTTCACACTTCAAAAATCTCACCCAGTGTAAGATATGACAAAGTAATAATAATTTATAAAGTATCAAGGTTTTATTGGGGGGGGGGTTTGAGAAGCTGATACCAAGAGCTCAGGTAGAAAGCGAATGCTTTGAGAATGATGATGGCAACAAATGTACAAATGTGCTTCACACAATGTATGTATGGATGGATGAATGGATTGTGACAAGAGTTGTACAAGCCCACAATAAAAGGATTTTTTTAAAATCTCACCCAGGGCCCGGGAGGGTAGAGCTGGTCATGATAATGGTTATTATGACCCTAATATGCATTCTCAACTTCATCTCAATGACAACTCCCTGTCAGCCCGGGGAACCAATTGCAAGGGTCTACATATAACCTCCTCCCTGGGTAAGGATAACAGGGAAGTGGGTAAAGAGACACATCGAACAATGTATGATATGACAAAATAATGATACTTTGTCAATTATTAAGAATTCATGAGGAAGGGGGAGTGGGGAGGGAGGGGAAATATGAGGAACTGATACCAAGGTCCTAAGTAGAAGGAGGATGTTTCTAGAAGGAGCATGCTTCAAGAAGGATGATGGCAACAAATATACAACTGTGGTCTGCATACAGTTGATGTATGCATTGTATGGGCCCCCAACAAAGTGATTAAAAAAACAAAAACAAACTCTCTGCCAGCCAGCTGATTCCCATGGTGCAGAGAACTGCCTATAAACCTTTAAAGGGAGCAGGCACAGCTGCTCACAGCTGCCTTTCCCTTGGAGCCGCTGGTGGGCTTCCAATGGCTGACCTTTCAGAGCTCCCCCAACAGCACCTCAGGGCTCACTTTCTCATGTTGCAGTCACTGGAATACTTCAACCCCTTTATCATAAATGTATCAACTCATGCAATCCTTATAAAGCCCCAACAGCCAACGGCAATGTCCACACCGTCTTTCCGTTGACTCTGACTCCTACAACCTTAGAGGGTACACAGAGGGGATCCGTGTGGTTCCCCAGAAGGTACTTTTCATGGTGGCAGACTGCCTCCTCTAGACCCTGGGAGCAGCAGTGCCCTTGAACTATCTACCTTTGGGGAAGCAATCCCTTAACCCAGCGCATCGCCTTAGGATCTCACACATGGAATGCGATTTATCCTACCCATCCTGCAGGTAAGCAAATGGGGTCTAGAAGGCCAATCCCTTTGGCCAGCGTCACAGCAGAACACTCAGGGTGTCTCCTGTTAGAACACAGGCAAGTCAGGGGGAAAGCCGAGGGAGGTTACGGCTAATCAATACAATTACATCGCCCCCTCCCCCACAATGTGAAAGAGTCAAACCATTTTCTTTCGTTTTTTCTGGAGATGGATAAGGTTCTCTAAGTGTTCAAAGGCAAGGATGCCTTCCCGGCACCCTGGTTATCTTCAAGTGTAAAAAATGTGATGAATGACCTTTAATTTACACTACAATCACTCGCAGGCTCCGCTGGGCTTCCGTTCCTGCATGAACAATTCTCTTATTTGCTGCCTTTTTGTTTACTTGTTTTTAGTTTTGTTTTCCTGATTGTGTATTTTTAGATTCGATGACTAGGCGACAAACTTGGAGGACACTGAAGGGAGTAACAGAAGGCCCAAAGGGATGCTAATCAATACAGCATCTTTTTTTGTTTTTTTCACAGAAGGATCTCCAGGAAATTAAAAATACCCCCTGATGGTAGGAAGGCAAACTTGGGTGCCAAGTCTCTGGTCTCCTGTGCATTCCCTGCACCTGGATGAAAGACTCCCAAAGTTTCAGGCCTTCGGAGACTGGACCCCCCCACCCCAGGTCTAAGAGTTCCCTCTCACCGGACCAGCACACATCGTTCCCACCTACCTTAAAAGCAGCACCTCCATGGATGACGGATTTGATGAAAATCCCCAAGTCTGTTCCGCTTTCTCGGGACTTATTCCCTTTCAAGCTCACTCCCAACCCCGCAGAGCCGGAGTCATTCAGGGGGATCTCGAAGGTGAGTGGCTCAGAGATCACTGAGGACAGAGCGCAGCAGGCAGGTTCTCCTTTCTGGTGGGGACAAAGCACACGGGGGACAGTGATTCGTGATGATGCAACAGGAACTCTGAGGATGTAAGGGCTGACATGAAGCATTGTCCACTCATCATATCTTTCTGACTGCCCGAGGCTCCGGGCAGGCCCTAGGTCCAACCAACACTGAGATGACGAGAGAACAGGAAAGCAAGTGCTTCCAGAAAGCCAGAATTCCCAAAGCAGAGGGACTCGTAAAGTCAGCCATGGCTTTTTAAAACTTTTGCTTGGGAAAGGACATTCACAGTATCAAGATGTCCCACAGCTCTTATCTCCAAGCACAGAGCTGCATTGGTGCTTCTGTTCCGAGCACTGGATTTGTGGGAGACAGCAGTTGACAGTGGGAGCCTGTGCTGCCAGTGAGCTCTCCCTGACCATTGACCAGCAAGGAAAAAAGGCTCTCTCCCATCAAATGATGTTTTCAGGGGAACACCTAACCCACCTTCTGCCCTAGCCATCTTGGGTAAGGGTCTTCTGGACCCAAGGTCTTGCTTGCTGTGGCCAGAATGGCAATTGGGCTACCCTGACTGCATAGTTAAGAGTCTGCCTAGTGGAAGTGGTTGGAGGAACCAAAACCAAGCCTCAGAACTTATCTAATCCACTATCATATTCTGGTCTACAGGCATCCTCAAATGATGGCTCACAGGCCATATGTGGCCCACCAAGGACAGTTATCTGGCCCTTTGGGTGTTTTTGCCACTCTGCCTGTCCCGCTTAGTAGCTGACTCACCCAGGGCCCCCGAGTGAATTTGTTCATAGTTTGTTTGTTATTTTAATATAGTCCAGCCCTCCAAAGGTCGGATAGACAGTGAACTGGCCCCCTGTTTAAAAGGTGTGAGAACCCCTGAACATCATGTTCTAATCTGCCATCTTTCTCTCCAGAAGTCCCAGCTACAACTGTGAGGTATTGATTTGTCACCAAACACAATGGCATGACAAACTCATTTTGTTCTCCATCTTCTATAACTAGCAAGGTAGTCAGGAATCCCTGGACACCCCTGAATGGTGGCAGGTGGATGGAGTTCCTCATCCAGATGATTGGTTTCATCTTTGCCCAATTTAAGATCCAGCCAGGTAGGCCTTATGGACCTCTCACAGCTGCATTACTTTTGGGGGGAGGGCACAGGCTGGCATGTATTCCCTATCAAGGCTCACCGTCACACCTCTGGCACTGGGCAGGAGTTCTGAGCTCTGAGGGGACACTCCTGACACATGGTTCTCATTTGGTAGGGTAGAATCACATGGTGTGACACACTCCACGGGCAGGTGATAAATCATAAACGTGGCTGAGTCTGAGGTGGGGGAAATCAGGGGTAGCATTCGAAACTCGCCTTCAGTTGGTCAGTATCTTCCAGGAAGATTTGCTAAAGTCCTAGCTGCTGTCCTGCTTGCTTGTGCACTTGTTTGGGGTCACAGGATTTCCCTGTTATCTTTTGGGGTAATTGAGTGGTGTTTTATAAAAAGGGGGCAACATAGAGAGAGAGAGTGAGATAGATCCCTGCCTGACGAGGGAGGCAGATTCCTCTTCAAGAAGCAAAAGAACTCCAGTAATGGTGACTAGCCAGTAGGAGCTGAGGGGGAGGCGAAAGGACACACACACACACACACACACACACACAAACACAGAGTCTCAAATCTCTGTGTTTAGGTTTCTTGTATCTACACTGGTTAGAACATGAGTTTCTGTTCTTTAAAACCACCAACCTGAAAACCCAACCAAACTCATAGCTACTTCCCCTGTGGGCTTCTGAGATGGTAATGGTTGACGGGGGTCAAAAGCCCAGTCTTTCTCCCACGGGTTGCCGGTGGTTTCAAACTGTGCACCCTGTGGTTAACCACCCGATCAATGCAGACCCACTGCACCTCACGCTCCCAAATCAGCTCCTGCTGGCAGGCCTGGCACAGGAAGGCAAGAGATAGAAGCAATGCAATCGCCAGCACCTTCATATGACAAGTAAGCAGCGCTTGGTGAGGAAATTTATTTCATTCTGGGACATATTTGGCTTCTATCATTTTAATAACATTTACCACAGAAGGAATGACTATAGAAAGGGCACCGAGTACTTTAAAAAAGATCATTTTCTTTTCATGTTACAGAAATATGATTTGTAATGGATATCACTGAATCAAATTTCACTTTCTCAAAACTCATGCTTTCAACCTGCACCTTTGGACAGCATAACTCAGTGCGGTTCTGTTGCCTGAATGGAAGCAAAATGCTTTTGCCTGTTGGATCCATGACACTTAGCCATGAGCATCACTGGTATTCTAAGATAATGACAAGAATAAAGAAAGCTGGTTATGACAGCAAAAGGCACATGTAGTCTATTGGTCTCTAGTGAGAAGAATATCATTGATCATGAAGAGTATCATGTAGTCTATGGGTGTCTAGTGAAAAGAATATTGTTGATCCTATTTGGTCCCCTTGTTTTGTAGTGGGAATGGGACAGTGGTTTCACCCGGCCATCCTGCTGGGAGCTGCTCCTGCTGCCCCTGGGCTGGCAGCACTGTGAGACCCGGGCAGAGGGAACTGGTAGACAGTCTCCAAAGGAGAGACCCCCCTGGAGCTCCAGCGCTCCTTCTTCTCTGTAAGGAAGTCTGGGGCATCTCCTCTTAAGGGCACTCTCAGGGGGTAAAGTTGCACCTTAAAAATACTTTGAATGTCTGGCACAAAACAACAGCATAAAGTCAGAAGGAACAAAAGACCCATAATTAGAAAAAAACAAAACCCAAAACGACGGAGGGGTACGATCCGGCCGACATGGTGTTTTCAACCCCCTCAAACGAGAGGAAACTGCCTAAGCCAAACTTTTTAGGGAGGTGTTCTTTCATGAATGAAGTCAACTGTGAAGATTCGGCAACAGGTTGTTTCAAAGAAATGGAATGTTATTGCTTAATTTAATAAACCTATTACCAGGTACGCTTTTGATGAATTCATGATATTATTACCGAAGAAACAAATCTCATTATTTCATTCAAACCAGACATATCTTTTTTTTCTCTTTTACAGTGGGATATCAGAGTGAAATAATAAATATAAACACTTAGCCTTCATTTTTGGTCTTCTTAAATGCCTGATTTAGAATCCATATAGCATTTCACAATCATTTGTTAGTGGGTCTCTCTGGGATTTGGCTTAGCTCATTGTAATAAAGTTCTACTAGATTAATATACATTTTAAAAAATAGCTTTTTGTGTGTGTGTGTGTGTGTGTGTGTGGCATCACTGCCCTCGTGGGAGTAGGGGAGTAGGAAGTCCAGCCTTGCTCCCGGAGAGCTGCTGCTGGATTCGAACCATCAAGTCTATGGGCCGCAGTCCCACACACAACCACTACACCACCAGGGCTCAGCCTAGCTTTTCTTTTTATAAGCCCATGACTACCATGGTAAGAGAGACAGTACGAAGCTTCTCTGTTTTGTTTTCTTTTTGTATTCTATCCTGGACAAAATGACACAAGGGCCAATTCTGCTTGAATAATATCTCCACACTATTGTATGATCAAATCTGTTCTCTTTTAGCAACTGTATCTAATTCTCCATAAGATTGATAGTCGATACTTGAATTAATGCCCTTCCTTTATAACATGGATGGAAAGAGCGAAATAGAGATGAGTATTACGGTCCCCTTTTCCTTTGATACTTAATTTATCTTTCTAAGTCCCTCCAGTCAGAGAGTTGAAAATGCATCAACTGCAAACAACGAGAAAACCCTTGGTTAACCTTGTTTCCCTTCCCAGGGTTTTGTGCAGTAGTTTGTATACTACTTGCAAAAATTCTAAGTGTCTCGAACCGCATGCCTATTTGACTACACGACAGTCAAATAGGACCATGCTAGCAATCCACAAAATGTCAAGGTGGAGCCCTGTGGAGTTCAAGTATGGTGGCTACAATGTTAGGCTCTTACTGCCTCAATTATACGTGTCAGTGTGTCTCAGCTTCCACAAACCATTGTGACTGGACCCAGCCACAAAACATTCCAAGACAGCTTGCTACAATAAGAGCAAGGCACCCTGTAATGTCACATTCTCCACTCAAGTTCCGTAATGTTTTATATCTTTCCTATGCTACACCAGGCTCAAGCAATAATTAGTGGTCTCTAATTATACCCAACTTCCCAATGGAGAAGGAAGCCATTACTGTAGTTAACGTAGCCATTTCCTCTGTGAGAAATAAATGTTCTTTTACCTAATGTACAAAAAAAATCAATATGCTGAATGTCTATTTTCAATAATCTTAGTTCAACTTACAACTCTCAAAGTTCAACTCAAATCTTTTCAGACAACCTTTTGCTGCTTTAGCAGGAAGGGAAATAAAGGACCCATGATGCTCCCAAGGTAGCGTATGAATGATATGGCAGGAGTCCTGCGGTGCAACGGGCTCAGCAGTAGGCGCTATCTGGAAGGTCAGTCAGAGCATGTCGGGGGAGAGAGAGTGGCTGCTTCCTCAAAGATCTGCAGCCACAGGAACCCTGTGGGCAAATGCTACTATCCGGAAGGGTCACTATGAGTTGGACTGGATTTGCTGACAGGGGTGTGTAGCTTTGTTTGTTTCTGGTTTAGTGATAGGAAGAACTGGAAAGCAGAGAGACTTCAGGGCCTTCCCTAGCTTCCTGAGTGGAGTTCTTTCTACTTTCTGTTGTCAGTTTCCCTTATGTTTTCCCCTGCAGACTCCCAGGTGAACAGAACACCCAAAGAGGCAGAGTGGATTTAGTAAAGAAACACCTGTGAATTTCTTTAGTATTATTTACCATCACCGTTTCTAATTTTTCAACACTGGAAGTCATATTTTTACCTATGAGGGGGCTTCAAAAATTACAGGAAAAGAGAATTCTATATTAATTCTATTTTTTCCTTATGATTCATTGAAGTTCCCTCTTACAAAACCTCTTAGGTTTCAACAGCCCTTTCCAGGCCAGATGCCCATATGGTCTGGGTACATGTGCATGCCTTCATTCCCTAGAGTTGTTACAACTAGTCGATAGTTCACGACTTCAGGAGACAGCTTATGAGCAAAGAAAGAAGAAAGAAGTTCAAACTGCACAGAATGCATTAACCAAAAACAAGGCTCTAGGAATTGACAGAATACACACTGCCATATTTCAGAATGCTGAGAAAGCACTAAACACATTCACTAGTCTATGCCAGGACATTTGAGAGACCTGGTCAACTGTCTGGGAGAGATCCATATTTGTTCCTATGCCAAAGAAAGGTGAGCCAACAGAATGTTCAACAGAAGGCTCAAACTATAGAACAGTATCATTGATATTGCACACAAGTAAAATTTTGCTTAATATCATGCAACAATTGCAGCGATGCCTTGGCAGGGAGCAGCCAGAAGTTCAGGCTGGATTCAAAAGAGGATGTGGAACAAGGGCTTCCACTGCTGACATCAGACGGATCTTGGTTCCAAGCAGAGAATACCAGCAAGATGCTTACTTGTGTTTCATTGGCGAGGCTAATGCATTTGACTGTGTGTACCATAAAAAAACAGTGGATGACCTTGAGAAAAATGGGAATTCCAGAACACTTCATGGTGCTCAGGAAGAACTTGTACATGGGTCAAGAAGCAGTAGCATAAGCAGAACAAGGGAATACTGCATGGTTTAAAATCAGACAAGATGTGGGCCAAAGCTGTATCCTCTCACCACCCTTGTTCAATGTAAATGCCAAGAAAATCATCAGAGAAGCTGGATTATATGAAGAAGTGTGGCATCAGGATTGGAGAAAGGTTTATTGCAGTTGAAACAACCTGGCTTGCTGAACATAGGTGAAATAGAAGAATTTGTTGATGAAGATCAAAGATTGTAGCCTTCAGTATTGATCACAACTCAATGTAAGAAAGACTAAAGTCTTTTCCACAACTGGACTGAAAGGCTAACATCATGATCCATGGAGAAAAAGATGGAGTTGTCAAGGATTTTGTTTTGCTTGAATATAATCAATGCTCATGGAAGCAGCAGTTGAGAGATCAAAAAGTGGCAATGCATTAAGCAAATCTGCTGCCTAGGCCTCTTTAGAGTACTGAAGAGCAAGAAACTTACTTTGAGAACTAAGGTGCACCTCCCCCAAGCCATACGCATTGCAGCATACGCATGTGAAAGTTGGACATTGGATCAGGATATTGGCTATAGAAGAATCGATGTATTTGAATTGTGGTGCTGGAGATGAATATTGAAAGTACCATGAAATGCCAACAAGGCAAACCAATCTGTATTGGACGCAGTAAGGTCAGAATGCTTCTCAGAGGAAAGGATGGAAAGCCTTTGTCTCACATTCTTTGGACATATCCTCAGGAGGGACCAGTCCCTGGAGAAGAACATCATTTTTGCTAGAGTGAAGGGGTGGTAAAAAAGAGGACGGCCCTTGATGAGAGGGATTGACACGGTGGCTGCGTCGATGGGCTCAGGCATGGGAATAACCGTGAGGGTGGCACGGGACCAGGCTGTGTTTCAGTCTGTGGTGCATAGGGTCGCTGTGGGTCAGAGCTACCTCAATGATACCTAACAACAGCAACAAGATATGAAACAAACATCACAAACAGAAATGCAGTCTCTCTCTCTCTCACGGTACATACCCACACACTTACCCACCTACCTACATCACTCTCTGACCCTCCACCCTCATCGCTGCTCATCCATCATGCCTAGGGATGAGCATGGGACTAGACACTACTGTTTTCTGATTTATCTTTCTCTCTTCTCCAAATATTCCCACTGTACTTCTACAACTTCTTTATCATGAAAAAATATAAATATTTTAAAAGGGTTTAATGCAGGTACAAGGACAATTTGTTATGCTATGGTACTGTCCAGCTGTAAAAGAGTAAACACATGTCTGTCATCATATATAAAACATACATATGCACATGCTTTATAATATCATGTGTGCTGTTTGAATTCACACACCAGGGACTTTAAAAAGTTCCTGGAAAATTTGAATTAAAATATAATGAAAAATTTCCAGGAACTTATGAAGCCTCTTAATGCCTTTGTGTGTGTGAGATGTAACCTATAATGGTATTTATTATGCATAAATTTTAATATAATCAACAGTACAAGGGTAAATCAAAGGTTTTGCTACAAAATAAAAATATGTAATTAAAACATCAAAAAATGAAACTATAATTTCTTAACAAATTCTCCCACCCTCTAGGTCTATACACTTCTCAATCTTCTAACACTTCTAACCCTTCCCTGGAGTATTCTGTGCTGTTCAATTTACACCACATCCAAACAGCAGTTTGGGCATCCATGAGGGACTCCAACCATGTTCCTTTGAAATGTTCTTTGAGTTTGGGGAATAGAAAGAGGTCTGAAGGGGCAAGAACTCAGCTGTAGGGTAAATGTGGTAAGGTTTCCCAACAAAATTCTCCTGGGACAACCCTCAAGACACTCAAAGAATGAGTAAGTGCATTGTTTTGATGGAAAAACAAATCTTGGCAAACATTTTTTAGGGAGGGTGGGGTTGTTTTTACCAAAGCTGTTTTCAATATTCTTAAAGCTCCTTCATAATAAGCCTCTGTCATTGCTGTATGCTTTTTTTTTTTTTGAGAAAATCGGGAAAATCTATCAAGATTGGCCCATAGAATTCTCCCAAGATTGTCATCACAAACCTCTGACCTGACCTTCCTGCCTCCTGGAAGCTTCTACTTGGGTTGGACCTGCATTTTTGAGGGTGGTACCCTGAGAAGACGAAGACAAGGCTAGGACTTGAGACAGTTTGTCTGCAGCCACCCACTGATCACAGACATGTTTAAACACATTTTTGAAAGAAACAAGCCTGTATATGAACTGGAACCCTAGCAGTAGTACTGTTTTATTTTATATGTGTATGCATTTGTATGTATTTATAGATCTCATTGTCAAAACCAATGCTCATTTCTTACTTTCCTTTTTTTTAAAGTTGTGTCCAAAGTGGGTTTATTAGGATGGCTTCCCACTCATCTTGATTCAGAGTCTTTCAGTGCGGCTTCTGTCTGAAGAGCATCCTTCTGTAAGCCTTGCTTTTCCTCCTGTAAGCTGAGAGAGGACAGTGGAGCAGCTAACACACAAAACTACTGCTTGCCCATGGCTAAAGATTTTATAGCAGCCTGGGCATTTGACATCCATGAGGTAGGAATTGGGCCTCTGCCCCAGGCTCTTCTTGTGTTTTCTCTTCTCTTCAGGAGAGGGATGAGACAGATCCTTTGCAAGAGGCACGATTGCTGGCTGGGGAGGTTGCCAGCCCTGGAAAGGCAATTCTCACTTTTCATCTTACCTGATTGACCAGTCACATTGGACCCACGTGGAAAAGCCTCCCTCCTTGCCACTGCGTTAGCCCTGTAGAGCGGGGCAGAACTGCTCTTGGAGGTTTCTGAGCGGGTACATCTGTAGGGGCATCAAAAGTCTCGTCTTTCCCCAGTGGAGCGGCTGTGGTTTAGAAGTGCTTCCCTGGTGGACCCATGCATAACTACTGCACCACAGGTTGTCTCTTCGTTCACACTGCTTCATGGTTTGCCTCTCTTCTCCTGCTTAGTCCTGCTCCTCGCTCCGCTCACCAGTTCCCAGATATGAGGACCCCCCAGGGATTGTCCATCAGTTCTCTTCTTTTCTCACTCTATCCAACCTCATGGTGTTAAAAAAATGTTTACACCTCAATGACTCATCCATCCATACCTCCATCCCAGAGCTCCTCTAATAACTGATATTCTACCTCGTGACTCTGCTCGAGTTGAAATGATCACAGTCCAATAGTCCCCAACCTTGTTCCTCCTGGTCTTCTCCAGCTGAGCAAAGGGCTGGCCGTAGAGACACTCAAGACTGACGTGAAGGGATCCTTCTTATCTCTTATTCTGCATCGAATCCATCAGCAACATCTACTCTATCTGGATCCTTGCCCTCTCTCGCCACCACAGCTTCTCTGCTGACCCTATTGATGCTAACTTTTTTCTGACTCCCTGCTTCTAATTTTCTCCTCTTCTGGTGAATTGTCCACATGGCAGCGTGTAAGTTCCTGTTAAAACAAATGCTCCAAACCTTGCAGCCACCTCCCACATCACTCAGAGAAAGAGTGCAAATCCTCCTGGCCTTTTACAAATGACATCTGAGGACTTCCTTTCCTTCCTTTCTCCCTGACCTACTGCTCGTCCTGTGCCTGCCACAGAGCAGACCTGTGGTAATCTGCGCATGCACACTTGTGCCCCAACCTCCCTTCGCTCTGTGATTTCATGACTGTGGAGTGGCTGCCAGGCTATAACCACCAACCTTTCAATTAGCAGCTGAGCACTTAATCATTGTGCCACCAGGGCTCCATAAATAGATCTAGATAACCAAATATCTGGCATCATCTTTGACCATAACGGTCCCATATTTCACTCATTGAAATGCTTATAAATATTAAGATCTGCATTAAGAGAATTATGATAGTATAAAGTAATACAGTTATAGGAACCATAAATGTAACCTAGCCCAGTTTCTCTTTGGATCGCATGCTCCCTGTTCTCCACTCACTGCCAACAAGTTAATCATGACTCAGAGTGACCCTGCAATGCAAGACGGGACTATGGCTTTCCAAGGCTGTGAGTATTCATGGGAGGGAAAGGGCCTCATTTATCTCCTGCAGAGAGCTCAGTGGGCTTGAACTGCTGACCTGTGGTTAGCCACCCATAATGTTATCCACTATGCCACCAAGACTCCGAGGAGAGACTATGATCCAATTCCTCATTGGTTCAACATTAAGCTTTCACTGAGGTACCAAGATATGTCAAAGCTAATACCTTGTGATTAACTTGGTCAGTTCACAGATTTAAATTGTATCATGTACCTCAAATCACAAGCAAATGCTGCTGAGAGTCACACTTATATCAAATTTGGGAAGTGCTGTGATCCAGAACCTAGTACCTATTTATACAAATCCAACATGCAAATATGCAAACACTCATATATAGATATTAATGACTGTTTTCCAAGACAGTGCTGACTCAGAGTGTAATACATTCTGATATTTTGGCTGCTACTTATTCTTTTTTTTTTAAATGGACACAATCCACTAAATTGATTTTTAGATCCAGTAATAGATCAGAATTTGTAGCTGGAAAAAAACCTGTCATGATATATTGTATAGACATTATTTATATTAAGCCAGGCTGTGTGTGAGAGAGGAAAAAAGTTACAGAATCAATTGGCTAGCAAATGTTAACTGTCACTTGTTTCCTACATTTCAAGGTACTTTTAATGTTTTAATCTGTGCAGTCCTAGCCCTAATTCTTTCTTCTCTTTTACCACATTTTTTCAGTTCCTAGAACTATTGTACTGTTATCATCCTCACTACATATCTTCCCCTTTTATTGCCATTTAGTTAATTCCCGTCCTGTCTGTTTGTCCATTTTGCCCTAACATTCTCTCTGTCTTTATGCTTCATCAATTAACATCACAGTGAGTATCCAGAAATGCGGGTGGCCCATTCCTTGTCCCCAAGAATGACTCGCATTGCTCTTCACAAACAAATACATACTAATCAAGAGTCACTTCTAGGCCAAGCCATTCTATGTTAAATGGTCCATCTTCAGTTTCCTGAGCATATAGAGTAAGGCCTTGCTACTTCATTCAGAGTGGCATCTGAAGAGGGAGTTAGAGCGTGTATGAATAAGAACTAGCCATGAAGAAGCAGAGGAGGAATCCATAGAATAGGACTATGCTACATTTTCTAAGCATTGACCTAAACAAAATATCCAAAGTAATTGCTTGGGGTGAGAGGAGGGGAGAGAGGTAGGAAGATGGATGACCGTGGAAGCCTCTGTATGATTAGCTTAAGACTGTCCTAAGTGGAGCCGTCTCTGGAATCACAAATGGTCTTGCACTGCAAAGCAGTACTTGATGCATGCACGCAAGTAGTCATAATCCAACCTTCCAAAGCCTGGGGGAATTCACCAGTCTGCAGGGTGAATGCTCCATTTCCCAGAAGCCCAGGTCAGACCTGAAAGCATCCTAGCTGAACCTTTTAGGGCCCTCATTTCATTAAAGGCTGCACTCTTGGCTCAGCACGAGCGAGTTCTGGATGTCTTCGCCTTGCCTCCCCAATGTGTAATTACTGTGTGTTGTGAGCAGCTTACTTTATGCAAGAGTTATGTTTCCCATGCAATCATTTTGTCAATTATCAAAACTCAAACAAAAGGGCCATAAGGAAAAAAAAGTGAGTACACTTTATTTATATATATATATATACATACACACACACACACACATACACACACAAAGCAAAAGCCCTACTTGGCAATTCTGGCAGGATATTTTATAATTGGCTTAACTATTGTTAACTTTTGCCTACATAAAGTCTAGAGAATTTAAGGAGATGAAACTTTTTGTTATAGCTAAACAAATTTTCACAACAATGGAAGGGATAAGACACCTGTGAGACACTTAATTTTCTGAATTTTCTTTAATATTCTGGAAAAGCACTCGATAGCTATTATAAGCACGAAAGGTTTTTGGTCAATTGAATTACATAAAATTCAAAATAGGAATGTCACCCTAGAGTGGGTGTCAGAAGTTCATCCCAACAGCGGGCGTGGGGGTGGACTTTCATTTGCCACCGTGCTTCTTACAGAGCAAAGAAACGAGAAAGATGTGAGAGGGCGCTGGCCTGCGCCCAGGTAAATGGCCATCTAAGGACCATCATTGCAATAAAGGGCAGAAGACTTTTCAATCTAGGAGACAAAAGGTCAGCAGGTTGAACCACCAGCTGGCTCCCTGGACCCAAATGAAACTTTCCACTCCTGGAGATATGTACCCTCTCTGAAACCCATCTTGGCAGTTTGCTGTCCATGTGCGTCAGGATTAATTGGATGGCAGCGAGTGTCAGTTTTCTTTATCTTTACTCTTTTTGTTTTCTTTTTGGCTACTGGTTTATAAAGGATATTGGCAGAACGCTCACTGATTCACAAGTCGGTAAAAGGCCAGGCTCAAAACGGAATCAGAGACCATAGCCCTGCTAATCGCATACAAATTCTTCTGGAAGAGGCTCCAGCTTGAGACTGCACCTAAAGCTGACTCATCTACCAAAACAAAAGACCAGCCCCACTGCTCCACACGGGGATTCACTCAGGGCAACTACCACAGAGGTTTTTCAAAACTGTCAGTCTTCCCAGGATCAGACACCCTCGCTTGTGTTCCAGGAAATGGCAGTCGGGTGTGGACTGCCCACCTTGTAGGGAAAGAAAAGTATAAACTAATGTTGCAGTAAGTAGGAGAGAAGTTCCTTGGAGGTGAACATAAGCAATACTTGTCTGAACTCTCGGTAGGCATGGGGAGGTGGAGATGGTGGAGGTGGGGGTGGTGGTGGTGGTGGTAGGTTTTTTCCAGTTAGTTCTTTCATGTGCATACTTTTCAATCCATGTCGTTTTATGACAGAGCACATAGATATTTATTTAAAAACAACGGAACCAAATAAATGAGTGAAGAAGACTTTATAAGATGTAATTGAGCAGTACTCATCTTCTCTCATGGTTTCAGAATTCTTGCCCCACAAAAGGAGCAGAGAGGGTCAAACACTAAAGGAAAGACTGATCTCAGACTGGACTTATCAAAAAACCAATTTTCATTAAGGATGAATGTAATACAAGAAAACAAATGACACAAAAGGCTATTCTTTATTGGCTGTTCAGTATGCAAATGCCCTAATGGAAATGCAATTTGGAAGCAAAACTAACAAAGTAGAATAATTCAGAGCTGAGATTCCTTTAAATAACATGCCCCCCTGAGGCCCACTTACGGTACCTATATCTCTACTGTTTATTCATTTTTAGATGAAAATTAAAGCAATGGGTACATAATTTTTGTCATAAAAAGTAATATATTTTTAAAATTCAGGTATCTTGTTGTGCTTTCACCCCCACAAAATAAGTACTTTTATTTTTCTTATTGAGAAACGGTGGGTTTATTTTCCTTTGTGCTTCTTTCAGTTAGATATGGATTTGAAACCAATGCCAAGGGGGGTGAAAAGCAGCAAGTCAGTGGTTAAAATGCACAGGCTCGTGTTTTTATACAAATAGAAGAGCCAAGAGGAAGTACATTCGCTTGATGTCATAATAAAGGAAGTATAATCGGCCTGGTCCTAGGGCCAGAAGGGACACCTGGGAAGTGGAGGTCTCAGGTGAACTACTTACAAAATCCTTAACATCATAAATATTTTGCATGCCGTGATACCTGCCCTGTCAAGCTCTAAAACACAATCCCATCATCTGAACAAACACTAAGCATAAACAAAATTTAGCAGTACAATGAATGTAGCATATTGGTAAAGGCCCCTGCCCCAAGCAGACCCCAGTTTACCTGTCAACTCAGTGAGGCAGTTGTGGACGTCACTCCACCATAGATGCTGTCTGATTCCCTAGCAGGTAACACATGCTATTGAGGGGGCCTGGCTCGAGGCAGACTGAATAGTGCTTCAAATATCAACTCAGCCAACCAAATGGGCATTGGGAACCTCACTTAGATACCGCCTCACTTAGATGGCTTTCATGCACTGTAAGGTTCCCTTACTCTTCTGTAACAGCTAGAGTTTTACTCCTTGTCTCTCTAAGAGACATTATAACATCTCCCATTCCTTGCACTAAAGCACTAAAAACTTTTCAACTGACCTGAAAAACTGGAGCATGTGCTAATCCTCAGACCACCACCTTACCTGTTCTACACAGCCCTACAGTAATTCTTGCCTGTTGTCACTTTGCTGCTGATGTAAGCCTCTGTGTGGCCCTGAGCCAAGCTAGGCCACTTTTCCCCCTAGAGGCCCTATACATGCTAAATTCTCTTTGGTTTCTTGCAGTTCCTGTGAGGGTCTCCCTTTCTTGTTCTTCACCTGATGCCCCAGGATGCATATACATTTTGAAGCCCAATGCAAAACAAAATGTTTGCATGGTTCATAGGATAGCAAAGTGTCCCTTCTAATGTATTTAAAGAAAGGTAGCATTACAGAACCACAAGGGAAGGGGGTAGAAGAGAATGGAGCAGGGAACAGAGAGAGATGCTGCTACAAAGAACACTTGCAGGTGACAAAGGAATAGCTGGGCTCCACTGTGTCTGTCACCAAGCCGATTTCACACCATCAGCCATCAGGTAACTTCTAGGAAGAAAGCTTGGTTTCCTGCAAGGAGTCAGAAGACACTGGCAAGCTAGGGAAATCCCCCACTTTGAAAGTGACAGAATCCTTATTCCATAAGGGGGGAGGGAATGAGTGACATTTAATTTGCTTATGAGAAACTCCCATTTTCTCTAATGTTTTGAATTCGGAGACTCCTATAGTCACGGATGATGTTATAAGCTTTTTTCTTTTTTTTGGTTGGCTTTCCTTTTCCTTTCCCCAATTAAATGAAGAAATCATAGAAGGCCTTCATCCACGAGAGGCCCTGATGGAGCACTGGCTTAGCATTCAGCTGCTAATCTACAGTTCTTCCTACAGTCGGAAGCCTTCAGTGGTTTCAGGAGAGAAAATGACGTCAACACCTGTGGTAGAGGTTACGACCTGAGAGACTCTGTGAGGGTTTCTCTGTGAGACAAAATCTTCCTGACAGCCTACAAGAACAGCTAACTCATGGAATAACTGTTCAAGTAGAAATGTCAGGATATTCTACATACAACCACCTTGCCAGGTCTCTCTACTATTACTTGGAATATGCTAATGTATTTTTAAAAAGATAATATAACTTCTTTCCCAATTTAAGAATTTTGTTTTCATGGAGCTATAATTACCATATCATACAATTCAGTAGCTCACTCATTTCAGGAAGGGCTGTGTTCTCTCCTCCCCACAGTCACCTTTGGAAGCTCTTCTTCCTTCCAGGACTTGCTGCCTCTCCAACTGCCCCTCTCCTCCCCTTCAGTGCCTCCCTGCAATCATCAATCCAGCTAGTGTTTTGGTAATCCCACCCATGCAGGTTTTCTGAGAGTAAACATACCAAACAAAGGCACAACAAACAAGGACCCACATCAATGACCTGGAGAACAGATAAAGACCTCCATCTCAGACAAGTAGAGAGAATTAAAAATTTAGAATCAATTCACGTAGGGTCCTGAGGGAGATCCAATCATGAGGTGTTCCAGTCCAGCCTAACACCCCCTGTCTGATAGGCGGTCAATGTAAGGATTTTAAAGACAAGAACTGATTCTCAGTCATCTTCATTTTCCCCAGAGGAATGAGTTGGTGTTGCTTTCCTTTAAGGATAAGAGATGGACACGTATTGAATTATGACAAATGTCGTGGTAGCACAGCTCCAGCTTCAAGAGAAGGCGTCTTTGCCTCCGTGGGGTGGAGGTTTCTGCCTGTTGGCTGTGGCTTTTGAGAAAATGAAATAATGAAAATAGAGCCGTTTTAACCCCATCCCTTTCTCTGATGTCTGAGTTCCATCTAAAGATATTGCAGCTGGAAACCAATCCCCTGTAGTATGCTATTAATGATAAATAATTCTAACTTCCAAATAGAGATTGCGGTATCCCAGTGGGTAGCAACCATTTTAAATTCAAAGTGCATGTTTACTATTGTAATGAAAATGCTCTTCTCATATACGTGACACACCATTTGTAGATCAAGACATATAATTTGACTTTAATCTTGTAATTGAATCAATAGTTTTGTTAAAATTAATTGTCAGAGAAAGTGGCTATAAAACAACTAGACATTTTAGGTCCTATAAAGGATGAAACCCATCGAAAGTAAAAATACGATGTGTTGTCCTGTCCTCAAACTACATGTAAAATGAAAGGTGAGGGGAAAGCTAGTGTGGGTTAATTTGTGGGTTAGAAGAACGGAATGCATCAGTCAGCTAGTGCCGCAAAAGCGCTGCCTAAGAAACTAGCTGCAAACTGTGGGCCACAGAAAGCATTTGTTTGCTGCTGACACATCTGTAGGTAGGCTGGGGTTTGGCTAATCATGGCTGGGCTCAGGTAGACTCGCCTTCCATGTATGAATGGGGCATGTATCTACTGCACATCTCTCTCATCCCCCATAGGTCACGGGATACCAGGTGAAGGCCAGAGGCAGAAAATTCCCAACAACACCTTTCAGTCACAATATCAATTGATATCTCACTGGTCCAATAAAATCAGATAGGTAGGTCCAGAGGCCAGTGGTGGGAAAATCCTCTTTGAACACCAAGAGGCCTTATCGAGGGTATGTCAACGTAATGCTATGACTTCAAAGGAAAGGCTTGTGACCATGCATTTTATGCATTCAGTAGATATCTCTTTCTGGGGACACACAAGAGATAGATATAGAGGACTGAAGACATAACGTTCAGCTTACATTTCCCTTATTCATGCTTCCACCTTCCCTTTTGGCATTGCATGCTTTATCGGCCACATCTTCCCATCTTAAGAGTGTGAACTTTTGAGTGGCTTCTGACCTGTACAGAAGAGGCGTGCAGCTTCTAGAAGAAAGAGTCCTTCGCTATCCCTGTAGTATCCATGCCAGACCTTGAAAGGGACTACTGAGGGGGCTCCACAGTCTTGAATGATTGCCTGGATCTATGGATTAAGTATTGCCTCTCACTTCACATTTTTCCTCTCCAGGTTTCATCTTCCAAATGTGCCCTGCCCGTGCTGTTATACTGTATGGGGAAGCGGGACAAGAGTTAAGAGTAATTTCTACAGTCTTGTTTCCTGTAAAATCAGTGTGTAATTACAAGAAGTTTAAAAGTTCAGCATATTTCCAATCAATATTTTGCTAGATGTAGGTTGAGTAGGACTTTTTTTTTTAACTCCCCTGAACTAATGGGTCTTCAGTCTCCAACAAAGTCATGTATGCTTCAAAGACTAAACAAGGACTATCTCAGTTATGTTAAAAAAGTATTATTTTTTCCTTTGAATTAATCCATCACACTCTATTTTTGCTTGCTGATGCATTAAAAAGGAAGCATCGTCTGAGCACAATGAGTGCATAGATCATTCTGGTTAAACATTTCCTTGATGGTGCAAAACCTACAATCATAGGATACATAATGAAAGAGTACATGGGTGGGGGCAGGAGGGTATAGAATCTTTATTTCATATAGACTTATATGTGTGTGTATATAAAGAGCAGAAATTATTTTCAGCTCCCATGTAATTTTTGCAGGCATGGTCTAAAGGAATACAGACTACATACACGACACACCGAACCTCTCAGCTTTTCAGCCACCTCTTAGAGCAATTCCATGATCCAGCAGTGGGGAAATGACCTGCCCTCCTCTGAGCTCTCGATGTAGGATCTTTTCCCCATTCTTATGACTTTCCTCACTTGTATTCTGTCCAAATAATTATGTGCCAGCTTGTCTTCAGTCTGCTATACCACTGTGATCTCATCAAGGGCAGGAATTATGTTTAATTCAGCTTCAAATCCCATTTAGCATCCGGTGGGATGCATACATTTAATAAATATTTGTTGTGTGATGACTTCATAAATTATTTTGTTGACACTTTTCAACAACATACTTCCGGAAAGGAACACATTACAAAGAAGAAGACAAAGAGGTGATAGCTATGGCCTGCACTTCATCAACAGAAACCATACTTTGAATACCTCTAACCAATCTCCCGAACATGGTTGTTAGATGGCACTAAAATGAATTGCTACACAAAGCTTCTTTAGACAATCTCTGTCTTATCATGCCTTCCCTGTACCCAGCATTTCTCATCTTAATGGCAAACTCCCACAAAGCCATCGGAGATGGCCTCAATTGCTACCTGTCCTCTGCGGCTGGGCTCTCATGTAGATCTTGGCATTCTATAGATAATTAAAGTGTAGCACTAATTATAGTCCAGGTGTTGCTTTTTTTTAAGGGTGTCTTTAAAGACTCCATGGATACCAAACATCAATTACTTTCAGTTTGTTACTGATGCCTATTCCAGTTCATGACTGACCACAAGTGCCTGATCAATATTACTTGGTGAATATTGCATATATATGTAGCTTCAGTTATTTCTACTTTCGTAGTCCAGTTTGGACTGTATTTTCATCAATAAATTGTTTTTTAAGTCTAGTACTTTGTAATACATATCCTCTTACAGGTTGATAGTATATTTGGTAAGCAATGAGATTCATTAACCACCATCCTCACCACCCCTTAGTGGTTCTTTGGAATTATAGTGGAAGGGAACATTAAGTGTGGTACCTTTGGAACACTGAGAGTAACAGTGTGATCCTCCTTTCCATATTTGTATCATAATGCTGCGCATGATCATGACCTGCTTGGACTTTGACGCCCAGCCTAGGAATGCCTGAGCTGTGCAAGAAAATAGCTTGCAAATGTTTCTGAGCTCTCCCATTTACTTTGGCTCATCTGATGGCCATATCCGCTCCTGGGTTCTGATATGGGGTGGAGTAAATCTGTCATTCGCCTCTTCTTTATTATGACAGCTGGCAGCATTTGGCAACTACCCTGTTCAAATTAACCCCCCCAAAGACAATTTTTCACATTTAAAGAGGAAGCTATGTCTGTATCAACACCTAAACAATTGGCTGACCAAGTCTCAATGGACTCAGTGGACAAATTCATTTGTTCTAAATTAAACTGGAAAGCAAACAAATGAAAAGTTGCTCCGGTCTTTTGAGGGTGTTTTGTTTCTTTGGCACAAGCCTGGCAGCCGTTTGTGGACACCCTTAGCATCTGCACCATCTCCCAGCCTTTCTCCTGCAAATGGCATATTAGGCACAGATAATCCAGAGTATTGTTTTATACTCCGTGTGACCAGGGAGAAGACCAGAACTCATAATTCAAGTATGTTAATGCCTAGTAAAAGAGACACCTGACCAATTATTTTCTTGTCAACGGTGTCCTTGATCCTACCCTCTGTCTCGGTGTATATAGGGTTCATCTCATTCTTTTAGCCGCATCAAAATCAGGGCAGTGGCGAAACAAATAAGCATGATTTATAAAGGCAGCCATATTTCACTGATACAAAACAAGTGGCCTAGTAGCTAATGAGGACCTTATGTCTATGTTTTTTTCCCCTGTTACATTGTAGATGTAAAGCCAAGCCTACTAAGAAAACAAGCTGAAGCACATCATCAGTGATCATATATAGGTGTGTTTATATATAATTAGAAATAAGTGCAAATCATTTACTAATAGAACTCAATGCCTTTATGCATTTGTAAAGCATCTTAACCATTATTCAGCACGACAGTATACTTTGTACTGTTCAGATCTCTTAATTTCTAACAGGAAATACTGTACTTGTAGACAATTCAGCTGCAACTTTCCTAAGAAGCATTAATGGCGTTCTAAGAACATTGTGTCTCTGTGAAAACATTTTCCCCACTAGCATCCCATTATGATAATTTCGTAAAGAGATACAGATTTTAGAACTTGAAGGGAAAAAAAAAGAGTGGGATGGTCTTTCTTTTATTTTCTTCCCTCTGTGTTCTATGGTAATTAATGTCTACTCAATAACATGCTCAATCATCTGTCTCCCTGGAGACAGTACTTTTAATTAAACCTTTTATTTCATCTAAGAACGTCTGTTCTCATTGACCACTGAGCTTTTTATCCAAGGATTTATGATAATCTAATGCACATCTCCTCACAGGCGGAATGGCCTTATGCATCCTTATTGTTCTTCTATCAGTAGAGAAGTGAAAAACAAAATTCAGTTCCAGCGGAAGCCAGGAAGGAAACTGCATTTGTTTAGCACAGCAAGAGGCCTTTCACTACCTGCCCAATGACCTTGACCATTACACCACCCTGGCCTCTCCATGTGCTGCCTGCCCTGCGCCTGGCTGCTCTCTTCCGATAAGAGAAGCCTCCTCCCTGGAGAGCACTCCTGAGCCAGAGAAGGAGGCCACGCAGGCTTCGGGTTACATTTTCAAAGGTTTGTGAAGGAAGGAAGACATTTACATGGTATCGCTATTCTTTTCTGTAAGAAACCCTACAGGTTAAAGAGAAACCTTTGAACTGCTATCTGACAGTAACGACTGGGCTTTTTCCAGTGTAAGTCAGCAGTGTTTTATTCATTTGTTTTTTCCTTCCTTTCCTTTCTTACCAACTAGGACACACATGATTTGGCTTCTGCTTTAAAAATACACAAATAATAGTGACATATTATTAACTTACCCCGTGGGGGGAAGTCTCTCTCTCTCTCTCCCTTTCTCTCTCTCTCTCTCTCTCTCACACACACACACACACACACTTTTTTTTTTAACAGCCATTCTCCGTTTGCAGCTTAAGACAGGGGGCCCACGTCTTGCGTATTACCTCTCTTTTTGATATAGGGAATAAGTCACCACTGTCTGTCCTCCAATACAAACATGCTCAGCAGCCTTCATCTTTCATTTCCTTGCATGCCTACACCACACATAAAATTATCAAGTTAATAACCGCATTAATATTTATTTATATAATTTATTTACACCCTGTCTACTACCAAAGAGGAATCGAGGTGGCTTGCATTATAATTACATTGAGAATAGCTGCCAAGGTTTTCAACAAGTTGCTAGTGTGGACACACTCTTATTTTTCCAATGGAAGAACTCTGAACCAGAGTTCTTTGTTTGTTTTAATGCACTAGGGTGGCCACAACTTTAATGATACATGAAGTTCATGTGTGGTGGAAATAATCATTAAGTAAACTGTGATTAAACCTTAGCCAGTGCTTCTCAGTGTGGGTGAAACCATCCCTTGGGGGGGGGGG
>PVJH01006718.1:0-39436 GCA_004026705.1 Nesogale talazaci
CTTCCATGAAACATGTGGCGCTCTTCCATCTGAGCCCCCACGGGCCCATCCAGCTGGTAAGACCCAGGGCATGGCCAGACACAGCCATGAGTGAATGATGGACGCACTCACATGGTTCCAGTCACATGGATGGACGACACGCAGGCTTTCTCCTGGTCGAATGGAACTCTGAACCGAGCACTGGGTGAGGAACCCAGGTACTGGGAGGCCAGGCTTGGCCGGAGGTGAGTAGCCAATGCTGCTATGTGTCTTTTTAAAGGACTCATCTCGGGCCTCAGGTTCTTTCAATACCAAGGCCCAAGAGAGCGCCTGATTTTTTGTCATTGATTTATTCATTGAGTTCACAATATGATCCCTTACCAGAATGCCAGTCTCCATAGACAAGCATCTTCTCCCTCTGTCTACGCAGGCCACTGAATGAACCAACATGGGAGTTTAAACCCCAAGCCCCCTTTTGCCGACCTGTGTCTGGACAAGCTAGAGCAAACGGCAAGCTGTCAAACGGGTTTACTTTCACACTTGAGGAATCGTCATTCATGGATATGTTTTTTTTTTTTAAATTCAAATTAATATGAAAAAGGAAAAAAAATTCACATAAAGGAAAAGCAGATAGGCAGGGCTGCTATAAAAGATATCCCATTCTTCCAAGTGAAACACGATCGTGTGCGTATGCGTCATTTGTGCGTTACCTAGAGATGGGGAGAAGGGCGGATCTTTCTGGTCCTGTAGGGCTCAGTGTGGGCAACTTACAAGGGCCGCTCAACCCCATCCTGCAGGGCGACTGTGAGTCGGCATCGACTCGGTGGCCGTGAGTCTGGTTTGGATCAGCTAGAGAAGAAAGCACTGGATGCCTCGAGCTCAGATGCATCTTTTGTTTGCAGTATCCTGCCCCATTCTTCTCTGTTCTTCCATACTTCAAACAGAAAAGAATTTTACCCTAACAGATCCCAAATTCATGTACAAGGCTTCTTTGGGAAACGAAGTTTTTCATCCTAAGGCCCAAAGGCCTAAGCCAGAAAACGTTGGGATCAGCCATATTGTCTGGATTCCTGTCCATTTTCTCACCTGACTTTGGCCCATCTGTCAGCTCTGGTGCTGCCTGCAGCGGCACGTGCTCCATGGTGGGACAGAGGGCAGAAGGCCCTCCTGCCCCACCCCCACCCCCGCCGGTTCCAAGTTCATGCTCTGTCTAGTTCAGCCACCTCAGGGAACACGCACTGGAGGAGGAAGAAAACCATCTTTGTGCTGGCCTTGCTTGCCTTTAATCACAGTATTTAATTTCAAATAATATTGGAAAGGGACATGAGATGTGTATACTTCTTGAAGAAGGGAGGGCAAAGACTAAAAAGTGCCGAGAAACATGGTTTCATGTTTTATGAAGTACTTTCATGTCCAGATCGAATTTGAGCCTGACCACAACGAGTCAACAAGACCTTGCCGTCTTCCTTTCTAAAGGGACATGACAGGGAGGGGTAGATGACGATGGATGCCAATGCAGGCCCTGCATTCTTTTCATGATATAACATTGTCCTAAGTTAAATAAAACAAACAAAAACCATCCTGAAATCGAGCATACTTTATTCCTCTCCTATTTTATAGACGCACATATTCCCCCAGTCCTAACAAACTCAAGGCTTAGTAAACATCACTTAAAGGGTAAATTAACATTTCATTTCAAATTTAAACCAGGCTCCACAATATTTTAGAGTGCAGGGGTGGGGCTTGCATTGAAGTCAGCTTTGCTTTGCAGGCATTCTTAAAGGGCGTTCTGATATGACCACGGGAAGGGCAGTGTGCTTGGGAAAGTACAGGAAGCGGCAGACAAGAGGAAGACCGACAAGAGAGATGGACACGGTGGGGAGAGTGGGGAGACTGGCACAGGACCGGGCGGTGTTTTGGTTTGTTGTCTGTGGGGTCACTATTGGAGTCGGTGCTGACTCAAGGGAACCACAGAGAACTGGACCCACCTGCTTCCCACCTGGAAGGCTGGGAAAAATACCCACTTCACGGAGGACATTGCTCCCAGTGGAGTTCAGGCTTTGGAAGGGTTTCCAACACCCCTGGCAAGTGCTATGGTAGAGTCCTCGAGGAGACCATTCCCGGGGCCTCTCAAGATTCTGCCAATAAAGGGAAACCTTCTAGAATCTGTCATGATCACGAAGCACATGGTATTCCCTGATGGAAACTCTAATCCTGCCAATCAATAGGTTAAATGTGGGAGAGGCAGAAATTGAGGTTTGGGGGGGCCACGTCTTTTACCCACACAGGAGATGGATCACCTGTCCTCTGGCTGCCAGGCCATTTTTAGGACATTCCCCAGGTGCTGTAGGCCACTGCTTGGCCCATCACGCCACCACACCCCCTTCACAGCCGCAGGGCAGGAAGGGAGCTCTTGCTTCACTTGCTGTCAGTGAGCGATTTCCACTCACAGCGACCCCACAGCGCAGATGGAAACGCATGGGTTTCTGAGAGTGTAAATCTCTCTGGGGAGAGAAAGCCTCATCTTTCTCTTGAGGGACATACGGGGGTTTTGAGTTGTCGACCTTGTGGGAAGCAGGCCCATGGGAAACCACGGGGCCACCCAGCAGGGAAGCTGAGGTCTTTGCAGGCATCTAGAATCCACCAACTACAGAACTTCGGGATGGCAAAGGGTCTCTGCAAATCCGCCTAGCCCGGGTCCTCATTTAACAGTCGCCTGCCCATGGTCACGGGGTGAGCATTCCACCCCCACCTAGGGCTCCAAGGGACAGTCCTGGCTCTGCCGAAAAGCTCCGTGTTTCCCTTCTCTGGCCCTGATGGGGGAAACAGATGGAGGGAAAGAAACCGTTTTTCCAGATAAAGAGCCCTCGGGAGCAGAGCAAAAGTGGAGGGGCCTGGGAGCAGGGGAAACGTAAAGATGGCCCAAATGGTGCCGCTACAGAGTTCTGACCAACTGGGCCATGGAGAGCTTTGGTCCTACTTCTGGCTCGTTTGCTCCATGAGTAGCTCTCCCTTGAAGAATCACTTTCCCTGGGTGCTCAAAGGAGGTGGCTAGGGAGGTGGGTGAAACATCAGAACAAGATAAACATGACCGAAAGGGTCTGCAGACCTCCGCCGGGGCGACACACACCCTGCTCCGGGGACGTCCCCCTCAGTGTCTGAGTCAGTGCTCAGCACATCATGCAGCCTGCTGGGATCCTTCTGAAACTGGCCCATTTGGGTCTAATCTAGTAGTTAAAAGGGATCATAAAAAGGTTTGTAGCATACACCCATCATCTCCCAAACGACTGTTAAGTTCAGGGGGGGAACTGGGTGGCTGGTGGGCCAGGGGGGCCACCCTGGGAACCAAGGGCCTGTAGTTTCTCAGAGGACAAGGTCCCGTAGCCCAAAGGCGGGGGAGATCTGGAGCAAACGGCAGCCACGCACCGCACCACGTCCACTCAGGCAACTCTGACCACATGGATGTCTGAGGTTCTATGGGTTGTGATAGACTTTTAAAATCTCAGTTGGAAAAGAGGGCACAGCGTACACAATAGCTTGCCACACTCAGTTTGTCTCTCTGGGGCCTTATGGACAACATGGTTTTGCTGCCCGCCCTATAGTGGTCCAGTACATAGAGAACCCATACCGTGTATGTCTTAAGCGTCATTGGAAATGCCTATGCTACTGGCTTTTAGATGTACTGTGTTGACTTTCTATTGAAACAATGTATTAGATAACAGTGTATCCTTCTGCTCTTTCTAGTAACACCCACTTTCTCAAGGGACCAGTCCTGTCCGACGTTACTGTGAAGTGAGTCCTGACTCCCAAGCACAGCAAAGCCCTGGAGAGGCTTAAAGAAAAAGCAGGAGCTGGCTATGTTTGCATCAGGCCCAAGTCACATGGGACAGCACGTGGAAGGGAAGTCCTAGTTCACAGAATGTCTCTTGCATGCTAAGCAACACATGACTGTAAGTCTAAGTTGACATGCTGCGTGTCTGGGCTTACTTGGTTGAGCTGGGGTGGGAAGGTAGGCACTTTCCACTTTCTCTCTCTCTCTCTCTTTCTTTCCTGTCTGAGTTTTTGCTACTTGATGGTTAATCAATGAATGCTCTCCAAGGTTACCGCGTAATTGTGATTCAATTATACAACACAAGGTTCAGCTAAGGGTATCGCCTGTTGGAATTTAGCAGCTATTCATGTACAGGAATTTGTGAATCCTGTAAGCAAGCGTTGCTTTAAACGTCGGCTAGTTGGGCTTCCCTCTCTGCCCCTACTCATCAGCTCACAGGAAGGATGGTGGTGCCAGTCGGTCCGGAGGGGCCTTGAAGGAAAGACCTGGCAATATGCGCCAAGAGGCAACAGCCACGGGGAACATTCAGGGCATGGGCATGGGCTTACCATGTG
Organism: Nesogale talazaci; assembly: GCA_004026705.1. Lineage (NCBI taxonomy): Eukaryota > Metazoa > Chordata > Mammalia > Afrosoricida > Tenrecidae > Nesogale > Nesogale talazaci. The sequence continues at coordinate 4,366 of PVJH01006718.1, forward strand.
CTGGCGGTCACCATATGGCAACGGGGACCCAACCTGGCACACTTCAGATTGAAAACGAGGTGTGCCTGGAACTGACCTCCTACTTCTCCTCTGGCAGCAGAACTCCAGGCCCTGCCAAGGAGTCACCGATTCCACCCCCTGTCCCCATCCCCCGTACATGCAAACCCATCTCTTCCCTCTGGGGACCTGGGGACGCAAGTCTCAGGAGGTAACTGTGCCCTGAGAGGCATATTGTTTTGTTTTAACACCGTAGTAAACCTCTCAAGCTTTGGAGCTTCATATCAAAGCTATGCCACAGTTCTTTAGAAGATAAAATGTGCGTGCCCCCCTGTCTCCCCCTCTGTGTTGCCCTTGTGAATGCGTGTGGGCGAGAGATTTAATTACAACGAAGAAGGCTGAATGGTGGTCTGAGAGTCTTAAAATCAAAGTGGGACTCCTGGCTGAGTTTCATTAGCAAACATAAATACAAATGAGCACAGCTCGTCTGTCCCGCCACCACGGGACGCTCCTCCTCTGATAACGCCCCTCTAACTCTGAGAGTCCGGAGGATCTAAACTGAACCATATGATCTGTAGCTCTGAAACATGCAAAACTCTTCATGAAGACTTTCCTTCTGGGTAGACTTTCCCAGTGTTATAAATATCCCGTGAAAGTACCGAGGGCCGTTTGTCAGACAGCGGAGCCTTTATTTAAAACAGTGGAGGGAGCCCTGCCCTTTAAATAAGAGATCTTCTCTGGCTGGCAGGATGGGAAAAAAGATGTCGCATGAACTCCTCTTCTGTTCTAAGCCACCTGGTGCCCATAATTCTTGAGAGACTTGTCATTCTCCATGGGCTTTCCTCTAAGTCCCTCTGTCTGAGCCTACTTTACCAAAGAGTAACCACGCTGGTCTTCCATTAATTCTGGGGCAGCCGTAGCATATGAACACAAACCCCCTCAACTAGTCACAAAAAACGAGCCTTTCTAATTGCTCCAGTCAGCTCAGTCAGGTCATAGGGGAGATGAGTTGTTTTTATCTGTTGTTACGCTCATTCGGCACAACAACCATGTGGCTGATATAAACGCTGCTGTATTTTAGAGGGAAAAAAAAAAAACCAAAAAAATTTTTGCTGAATATTTTTAGAAATTGTACGAGACCAAAAGGGTGCTATTTCTATGTGCACATTATTCATTCTCCCAAATAAAAATACACACCCAGAATTCCAACCCCCTGTTCTCAACTCTATCTCGACTCCTTGAGACCCTGCTGGACTGAGCGGCCCTGCTCTCCAGGGCATCCACAGTGGTGGGCCTCAGTCCAACCGCTGACCGACAGGTGAGCAAGTCACGGCTAATGCCCTCGACCAGCCAGCTTCCTGTGCCCAGAAATACTTTGGCCTAAATACCTCTAAGGCTTATGATCATTTGATGCCGACGTTAGGTTCCTCTTCTTCAGCTACTTTATATTATCAATAAAAACACAGACACCTGAAATGATTCCAAGTTTAAAAGACAACTGCCTATCTTTGTAAAGAGTATCACTCATGCAAGAGTCAGGAAGCCAGATGACCGGTGTAAGGGGAGGTTGGCTCTGACAACAATTACTTTGCCTTTGCCTTCGGCCTCAGGAAGGCAGGGCCTTTGCTCTGATTTCTCTCTGGATTTCCACAGTGTGACCCAATATCCTGCCAACAAGTAGGTGCTCAGCAAATAATCAGCCCCTGAATGAATGAATTTGCCTAGAAGTAGCTTGGTTTCCACTGTGCAAACATGAGAAAGGCTAAGGTGTGTGTGCCAGGAGAGCAGAGACTGGGCATTCCTCACCAGGAAACCAAACTCACCTGCCCAGAGCCTGTTGGAGACAGCGCAGGGCTGCCCTGCGGCTGCTGAGAGTGCAGGTCTTCATGGGAGTGCACAGCCTCTTCCTCCTCCCTTGGAGCAGTCCAACACATCCCATGACACCACCAAGGCCCCCGTGGCCCCCAAATTGGACTCAGACCACATACTTATCAACGCGCAAGATAACTATCAGTTGCAACAGTTAAAGAAAAGTAACTAAGTGAGCTTGCTAACCCAACCATTCACAGTGCTACAGAGCAAGCACTTAAGTTCAAGCTTGCACGGGGCTCCTCTCTGGACATCGTACTGATATCTGCCAGGATTAACAATGTTTGCATCAATCCAGCCAACTGCTTTGTCAGCCAGAAAATGATCATCCCATTGTCTAAGATAAATTGTTTCACTGAGTCTAAACATTAAACATTCAAATATTCTATTAGAAATTATAATAAATAGTTTACGGACTTTAAAAAATTGGGTTATTGCAATTTTACTTAATTGTACCTTTAAAGTCTCAGAAATAATATGATGTAAACATAAAATGCTGCTTCAATATCTTCTGCTGCATTAAAAAATCATGCCACAGGCCTAAGAACATGGATAATAACAACTGTCTTCCTATGGTCAAAATACAGATTTGGGGTAGTTAATTAATTATAATTAAGATTCATAAGAATTATCTGTAGGCATGAATATAAAAAACCATGACAAAAAATTCAAGGGACAAGATAATTATCAATAATATCAATCAAATTGGGTAGCCACCTGTATTTCTTTATGAACCAACTCTTATTCATTCATTAAACAAATACGAAGTGTAAGGTGCTGTGGATATCAATGGATATCAATGATATCAATGATCAGGACAGTAGTCTGATGGTGAGACAGACCCTGTATGAGAAATGACTAAAGTCAGGGTAGGCAGAAAAGGTATAATGGCACCATTTAAAGAGACAGAGGTGGTGGGTGGTGGCCTTTTTGAAGTCATACGAGGCTGAGGCTTGAGCTGGGAGTGGAGGAAGAATGGGTAGAGGACAGAACTAGACAAAACTCACAGTGGAGAGACTTTGACTTATCTTGTTCCCACAAGCCAGACTACACGTTAGAGCTTGCTACTCAAGATTACATCAAAGACCCTATCCCACTCTACCACTAAACATGTGAAGTCAGACATCATCATTCAAGTTATGTAATGTTTTTGAATCACTTCTTTGGGGTCTGATATCTGCTCTTTACCGGCAAGTAAGTGATCTGAGAAGAAACTCAAATCTCCAAGACTGACAGTCTCCCTCTTGTCTATGTCCTGCCTTCCCAGAGTCAAGTGTTCTTGAAGCACTGCAAACATATACTTTCCCTAGTACATCCTGTGCACCTATGCTTCTGTAACAGAGCCATGGTAGTGGACTTTGCCATCAATAGTCACAACCTGCCTTAGATATTTTGAAAATTTACCTGCCACTACTATAAATGACCAAAGTGTCTCAACTTGAAGGGAGCCTGCATATTAAATGACTCAATCTCCCAAAGAAGAAAACCATCTGAATCTGAGACTTTATTAAGGTAGTGGGACCTCTGCTGATTTCAATCAGTCTTCTTCTATTCAACCTTAAAAGGTGGGCTATTCAGTTCTAAGTTACCAGGACAGTGCATCTGCTCCATTTGCTGCTCTCAAGCTACTGTCCACGCCTGCTTTTCATTGGCTGCCACATCTGTGAGAAGGCCTTGGTTCATGCCAGAAGGAGACAATCTCAGCTTCGTGTTTAAGAGACCAGTAATAATACAAGTATTTTGTTTTGATAGTCACCAGTCAAATGAAAAAAAATGTATACACTTTTAGAAAGTCTATCTAGCATTCAGCACTTAGCGTGGAGAAGTTGGAAGTGAGATTCTTGAACCAAACTGGTTGTCTGTGGTCGATCGAGAGTATCTTCTCCACAGTATGTGGCTGCTGCGCTGACCTTGATTTCCTGAGGAAGGGCTGTGTGAACTTGATTTGTATGTGCTCAACTCTGCTATGCTCAGGTGAACAAAGTCCGGCCTCAGGATGCACATTCTCTCTCTCTACTCAAATTAATTGGATCAATCATTTTAGGGAGGCTCAGGAGATGGGGAGGAAAGCACATTTCTGACGGTCCTTCCTCTGCGTCTACACCCCAGGTGGTGATGGTGGGGCAGGCTGGTCTCACCAGTCTTGGGCCCACTGGGCCCCAGGCCTTGCAGCCCTGCCTCTTGCTCCTCACAGCAGGGGGAGGGGAAAGGAGGAAAGCTAATGCAGGGGTAGTTGCCAGGAGAAAAAGATGGGAGGAAAAAGGCTACCGAAATATAGGGTTTCAATCGGTCTGAAATTTGTTGAAGTGGTTTTGGTCTCTATATAGTAAAAATATTTATCCAAGAAACTCCGGCTCGGGTGTGAGCATCCTACTTCTAGTCGGATTTTGTTTGGCAGAGGACTGTGAAAGAGTGGAAGCTAATACAGAGCATGTCCATAAACAAATGTGTTTGGTTAGTGCAGATTGACACGTTCACTAGAGGAGTTAGGCAATTACATGTATAACACTGTTTCCTACGGTGGTTTCCTTTTGTGATTTTGCTAATTTACTCAATCTAGGTCATTTTCCGGCATTGCCTGTTAGAAACCATTGAGCCACCCAAGCTGAAATGAACATATAATGACCTCATGCCTTCTTTCCAGTTCTTCATGTAGACAGAATAGCTGGTGGTGTGCAAGAGTCAACTGCTTATGAGGGGGAAGCCAAGGAATGCTGGGATGATGCTGTCATCTACCTTTGGAGAAGCGAGGTGGGAAGTGTGGCTATAATCACACTCACGAGAGGACTTGGTGGACACAAAGATCTTTAAGTAGAAGATATTTGTATTCTTTTTTTTTCTATTTTTTTGACTTAAAAAAATCATTTTCTAACCCTAATCCTAGGTATTTGTATTCAATATGAGTTGTTAACACCAAAATTATAATATAGTAGCAGGTAATCAAATCCTCTGCTTAGAGAATTTAACAGGATAACAAAGGTATGCTCACGGAACTGAATCTTTTCCATGTCAGAAGCACTGATTATGTAATTCTCTAATCATACTTGTTTTTATATGGACATGGTAATATCTTCAAATACTTTTTGGACCCCATTCCTGTCATTCTGACAACTTCCATGTTGTCTGACATTTAGTGGTGAATGGTGCTGCTGCTGTTGTGCCAACTGAGCCGACTCTCACTTCAAGCCTCCCTGTTTGCAACACACGCCTCCCAATTCTGGACCATCTTCACAATGGTTCTTATGGTTAAGCTCATCGATGCAGCCACGACAGCAATCCATCTTGTTGAAGGTCTTCCTCCTTTTTTCACTCCCCTCTGCTGTATGACGCTGATGTCCTGCGCTAGGGGTTGGTCCCTCTTGATGTATGTGAGATGAAATCTCCCCAACTTTGTCACCAAGGAGCAATCTCCTGGCTGAACTTGTTCTAAGACAGTTTTGTTCGTTCTTTTGGAAGTCCCTGGTACCTTTAATATTCTTCACCAGCACCATAATTCAGATGCATCAATTCTTCTTTGGTCTTCCTTATTCAGTGACTAACTTTTACATGCATATGAAGCCATTGAAAATGCCATGGCTTGGGTTAGGCACAACTTAGTGCTTAAAGTAACATCCTTGCTTTCCAGCACTCTAAAGAGGTTTTGTGCAGCAGATTTACCCAATGCAATTTGTTAACTCAACTCTTGACTGCTGCTTCCATGAGCATCTTGTGGCTACGAGCAAGATGAAATGCTTGGTGAAATCCTTGGTGAATGAGTAAAAGACTCCTCATGTTTGTATGCTCCACACTTCAAGGAAAGCAACATTTGAATCTTACATTTATGAAACGACTGATTTCATGCCTTGGTAAGTGATCTATTACTATTTTCACATGTCTCTGCATATTAAAGCAAAACCATTCGTAGTAAGCTTTCTTTATGGATTATACAACTGCTATCTTGGGTGGTGGGGATGAAATTTCCACAAAACCATGATGCCCATGATGAAATGTGTTGGGAATCACTTGCCTTGCCAGAGAGCATGGGTAGGCCATTGGGCAAGACAGGGCAGGGGTGTGCCACTGGAAGAGTACTGCTATTGAAGGGCAACTTGGAGAAAGAGTTGGTGACTTGACAACTTCTAAAGCCTCAATCCAAAGTCTCACATCACCGAAGTGCATGAAGTGCTCAACCGGTGCAACGGTCCTTGAAAACAGGGTGCACAAAGGGAGTGAATTCCAAAGAGCTGCTTTTCTGAGCACCCTCAGTTGTGCCCAAGATCAGCATGGTTACCAACACAAGCCAGCATCTACTACAATGATCCCAGGCCTACTTCTACTGGAAATGAGCCTGTGGAGAGGAGGCACTTCATTCTTTCGTGGTTCCAGAGCTGGGCTTGTAATGAATAGTTTCCCAAAGTGGTCAAAACCGTCTTAATAGCTCAAGTGATGACACACTTTTTTACACCCAATCACTTTAATGTGTCATGTCAAATGAAAAGAAAAAACCCTCTTAATAATAATTTGTTTTTACCAGGTTAAAACCAACTAAGTCATTTCTATGGGTCTTATGCGGAGGTCAATGTTATTGGCAGTTGACACCTGGGTGTGACGGTGGTCAGCTGGTGGTATAGCTTCTGTACCCTTTGCTCATGCCAGTCTGTCAGTGGTGTGCAAGAGCATTCTGCCCTTTCTACCCATCTGCTTTTACCCCAGAGAGTCTGGAAACTAAGTCCACGCCAAAGCCTCAGAAACCTGACCCCATCTAAAACAGGAGAGAGGCCTGGCTCTGCAAGGGTGAGGTTCTAGGATGAGAGGTCAGTTCTCCCTCCCTCGGTGGCACGTCCTAGGGCACCTTGGGGTTCTCTCTGCCTTTCAAAGCAGGTTCTGGGATAATGTACTCATGTGAAACACAGATTGACTCAGAAATTCACTTTTCCTAAAAGGTTTTCCTAGATGTTAAACCTGGGCTGAGGACAGGGTAGCCTTTACCAAGTCTGGGTGCATATTCACCTCAAACGCTGTGACAGAAAAAAAAAAAAAAAAAGGTGTGCATAGAGATGTAGTAAAAGCTACACAGCTTACACTGGTGATCTCATTGCAAGCCTGCAACTTTAAGGCTAACCTAAGTTAGTAGGATCAAGCTTATTTTTAGCCAAATGAAATCTGGGATCCATAATTACCAGCTTTATAATGTATAAGAAAACACTTAAAAACATTCTCAGTGGGAAAAGTTACATCTGAGGAAATGTTTTACAAAAGGATATCCACATGGGAGTGCTTGTACCATTGGCAACCACTGACTGAGGAATTGTGTGACGTTCAAATGCACTCAGTGAGTCATGTACTGAAATGAATGTCACCAATCACAATATTACCTACGCATCACTGAAAAACATCAAGAAGCGTCCGTTACTCCCGCTCATGATCTATGGGGACAAGACTGATGTTGCCATGGAGTTTATCTTACTTGGATCTACCACGTAAGCAGCAGGCAAGAGTTGCAGGGATGTGCTATCGGGTACATCTGCTACACGGACCTCTTCCACGTGCTGACCACCAAGGGCGTCCCTTTGAAAACGAACGAGGGCCTGACCCACACCATGGCAGTTTCCATCATCTCAAATGCAAGTTCACGTTGGATAGTGACTAAAGAAGTCCTAAGAAATCGGATGCACTTGGATTATGATGCTACTGAAGGACAAGGTCACGCTGAGTTGGAACTGATTTGACGGCACCGAAAAACAACGAGCACATCTGACAAAGCGAAAAGGCTATGAACTTGACAGGCTGGCTCTCCGAGGGCATAGGACATCAGTGCCTGACCCCCCCCCCCATGGCTTTAACTGTGAGGTCTTCCACAGAAATACTCTAGCCAAGGCAACCAACCAAACTCTTTCAACAAGGGATGTTGAGAATCCTGGGTCATGAGTAAGGTCTCATCTAAAGGAACCTAGGTTTAAAAATAAATGTGAAAGTTTAGCTGCTTCTACCAAAAAGAAAGGAAACCGGTATGAGTTGAATCATAAACCTGTCAGGACGTGAGTTCATGGGGCTTGTCAGTGCTGTCAAATTGCGCTGAAAATACTGGAAGGAGGGAGGGAAAGCCACAGTACCAACTATAAACCCTTCACAGTCTTTTCGTGCTGCCTTATGCTGAGCCAAGCCCCCTTAAAAATATATACAAGTAACTAATACTTAGATGATAAGGCAAGATAAGGAAAATGATATATTTTTTGAATAATGTAAGAGCAGTTTGACAGTCTGTCTTAGACCCAGGGGCACATGAGCGGTACGTGGTGATGGACAGGCCTGTTTACCCAGCCTCCTATGAGGCTGGGGGTGACCATTTATCACATGCCGTGGGGCAGCACAGGTTACGGGGGAGGCTGGGGACAGAAGCTTGGCCCAGCATGAATCCATTCAACGTGTGAGGTAGGAGGCAAGAGATGTTGCTTGGTGAAACGGACCCTGTTCATGGGCTCGGGAGAAGTGTATGTTATGTGGAAGGGAGGCGCTGCCTGATGGAGCACAGTGGGGTCACCCTGAAGACAGAAGAGAGTGAGACAACAGCAACCAACAAAGTGAAACACTTAAAAATAATGAAAAATAGCAAGGCCGACATTGTGACAAATACATGTTGGGATCTTAACAGAAGAGTCTTCTCTGGGGCAGCTAAGTATTGGGTTTTTCTCCCGATCCCCTACGCCATACCCACAGTGAAACTTGAGAGAGTCCAAAGTCAGGCCTATTAAACTCAGACCCCACCAGACGTGCTCTTCCAGCAGATGAAAGGCCGCTATGAAAGCCCCCTCCTTCTTAACGCTCGAATGCTTTCCCTGTGTGAGTGGCACACAGCAAGATGCCGACTCTCCCCGCTCCTCTTCACCATCAGTAGCAGTACCGTGCAAGGCTTGGGATCAGATGGGCTGCTCCAGTCTCTACACAGCCTCCACCGAAGCTCGTGCTTCCACCTCTCTGGCATTTCCTTACCCCTGATTGACACCATTCAGATCAAGGTTTGGGCATCCTGAGGTTCAGATGGGGCTCCCCGTGAGTGTGATTTGAATTTTGGGGTTACACAACAACGGAAGGGGTAAAATCAAGAGGCCACAGAGTGATAGAGTCAAGTTTCTCGGGGCCAGTCTCACAGGACAGCGCTCGCCATCCTCAGAGAACAAGCAGGGGTCTTATCACACTGGGGTCAGAATTAGTTGGTGCAACTTTTCTGGCCTTTTTCTCACCGATTTAGTTTTTCATTTTCTTAAAACTTATCCTGAATAAATCTCTGTGACCATCTCATGGCTTGGAGAAAATCGTCCTTGTAAGACTCCCCTTTTGGGATACAAAAACAAACAGTCCCCATGGCTCTCGAGCAGACCTCCCTGTGGTGAATTTAACTGGCTCGGCCGATCTCCTCAGAAGACACTGTTCCAACGGGGTTTTTTGTTACTACGAGAACTTGCCTGCAGCCAACCGCTAATTTAGAAACATGCCGGAACAATTTTGTGTGGGATAAACTCCTGCATGTCTGAACTAGAAACCTGAAGCAGCACTGTTGGACTTAGTCTCCTCTGTTAAGAAGAAAAAGCACATCGACTGCACATGTTCAGAGAGGCTCCCTCTACACACAGATGAGCCACCGGTGGCGCAGTGGTTACGCATTGGGCTGCGATTCGAAAGATGAGCAGTTTGAAACCACCAGCTGCTCCGAGGGAAGAAGAGCAGGCTTTCTACTCCCAGGAAGGGTTCCAGTCTTGGAAACGCACAGGGGCACTTCTACCCTGTCCCCTAGGGTCACAGGGATTCCAGCGCAGTGGGGTGAGCTCTTAGGTATTCACAAACAACACAACAAAGGGCCCATTAAAGTTATCAGAATGATTGGGCTGAGTAAAGCTGCAGACACAAGGACAATGCAAGACTCAAATTTTATTTTTGTATGGAAGCACGATTAGTCAATAGAAATGGAGTCACGAGCGATGCATCATCTATAAAAGCACAAACATGTATTGCTTAGCATCCATGATAGGTTCTATGAAATCGGACATTATGAGATTTGGATTTTGTGTGGACTCCATATCACAGTTTGGTGTGGCTTTAAAAAAAACAGCATTTCAAACAACCTCTGTGTCTTAGCAGTGATTGTAATTGTGTGGTTCACTCACGTTGAATAAAATGTTGAGCCACACTGCCAGTGCTTTCTTCATATTAGATATAGGTTCCGCTTACACGTTTACGGGTCTGGTAGCATTTAGGGAGAAGGCTAGGTCGTGCAGGGTTCACTCCTTGGTTTCGAACGGGAAGGTTAGTGGTTCAAACCCACCAGCTGCTTGCTCAATGGGAGAGAACCGTGGCAGTTGGCACCCATAAAGAGGACTATTGTTGGCACTGACTCAGTGGGAATTGGTCTGGCTTGGGTTTTGTAGCTTTTAGCGAAGCCAAATCCTTTAACAGTTTGGAGAGTTTTTTCCTTATTTTTGAGAATTGTTGTGATGGTTGAGTGCGTCATGCCTAAACCATGAGCAACAGCAATCACTGGTTTTCCCCCTGCCATGTTGTTGAATAGCCTTTGACTCCCTTCCAGATCAATACTTCTCCCGCATCTCTTGCTGTTCTTAGGACTAGCACTGACTTTGCTGCCTTTGGGGTCAAGACACACCTCATGGCAATAATTTCAACAGAGAATTAAACAGGGAGATGATGCTATGCACTGAAGAAAAGTCACAAGAGATGGGTTGATCAAAGCCAAAATACACACTAGAAAGTGGTCAACTGTTTCGATACAAAGTACAGTCCAATAGATACATAACCCAGGAACTTGGGCATTTATTATGAATCTCAAGACATATGTATTATGGGTTACACATGCACTGGACCATTATATGGCTGGCAGTACAACTGCTTTATATACAAGAGATTTGAGATACATAAATTGTGTGTGGGAAACGATTGCATTTGCCACCTCCCACATTCTGATTTCTGAACTCTCCTTTACCTTTATGGGACCACGGATATAGATGGGGCTGAGTCTTACTGGGGCAGACATTTGTAGTGCATGACTGTATATACGTGTGCACTGGGAAATTCTTAACATACCCACGGTTCCATGTGTACGACATAAAACTACAACACATAGTTGAGAGAAATTTAAGAAGAGCTGAGTAGATGGAGACAGATGCTCTCTCAGACCAGAAGACAGAATAGCTAAGAGGTTAATCCTTCCCATATTTGCCTATGGACGCAGAGCAGTTTGTTTCCATGTCTCACCGGGCTTTTTTGTAGAAAGTGGCCAGATGATTCTAAGTAAAAACACAAGAAATCCTGAACAGTCAAAGCAGCTTTAAAAAAGAAGAACCGAGATGGAATGCTCTGAGAATCTGATTTCCAAAATTACTGGACAGTTCAAATGCTCAAACTGGTGTGATGCTGGCAGATAGACACAGATGCTAGTCAATGGTGAGGAGCCCGGGTGGCACAGTGCTGAAAGGGCTCGGCTTCTAGCCAAAGGGTCGGTGGTTTGAGTCTACCAGCCACTTCACAGGAGAAGGACACAACAGTTTGCATTCTTAAATATTTACAGCTTTGAAAACCCTAGGAGGCAGTTCTACTTTGTCCTGCAGCATCTTAATAAGTGAGGACCAATGCAGGGGCAGTGACTTGGCTTTGATTTGATAGATAAATTAGAGATGAGAGAACAAAAATAGACCCATATGTACAAGATGAACTTATTTTCACTAAAGATGGTAAGATAGTTCAGTGGGAGAAGAGGCAGTCTTTTCAACAAACTGTTGCAATACTGAAGAGATATACAAAAACCCAAACCAATCAAGCGAGCAACAAAAAAAGTAAGTCCTTACCTCACACCATAAATATTAACTAGAAACAAGTCAGAGACCTAGCATAAGAAATTATAAAATTCCTAAAAAAAAAAAAAATCACACTCGAAAATCTCTACGACCTTAGGATAAGAAAATTTTCTTTATATATGTATATATATGTAAAGAAAACATAGATAAACTGTTCTTCAAAATTACAAACTCAAGAGAAATGAAACCATGTCATAGAAAGACTTCCATGTCGATGTTTATAGCAGCCTTAGTCATAATTGCCCCAAACTGGAACTAGCCCAAATGCTCATTACATAGATAAACAAACCAAGGCACACCTATACAATGGAGCACTACTCAGCAATTTTAAAAAGTGAACTATTGATACATTTAATGACACGATTGAATTTCACATGCATTATGCTAAATGAAAGGGTATAGATGTGTGGTTCCATTTATATGACATTCTAGAAAAGGCAAAGCTACAGTGGCAGAAAAACAGAGTAGCGGTTGATGGGCTGGGAAGGAGCAGAGAGAACTGGCAGTGAGGGGAATGAGAACATTTTTTTTCTGAAATAATGGGACTGCCCTTTATCTTAATTGTGATGACATGCCTGTCAAAGTGCATCACATTATATTCTTCAAGAGGGTATATTTTATTTTGCACATGATATACCTTAGTGAAACAAAGATTGTCTGCATAAAACCCATCATTGGCAGGAAGAACTGAACAGTGACAGCTCAGGTGAGAGATGAAAATCTGCTGTAGGTTTTGACATGGCACCATGTCACGCTTTTACTGGAGCAGTGCAGCTGAACAGTGAAAATATTTTTGTAAGATCTGGGTAGACAGGATAAATATTTATAAAATCAATTTAGTAAACATTTCTTGAATGTGTCTACTAATTACCAGGCACTGGGCTAAGTGCTAAGGAGTCCAGTGGCATAGTGGGCTATGTGCTGGGTTGCCAACCGCAAGGTCACCAGTTCAGTCTCCCCTCAGTTGACTCCTGGGAGAAAGATGAGGCTCTCTGCTCCTATAAAGATTCACAGCCTCAGAGAGCCACAGGGCACGCTCGACTCTGTCCTGGAGGGCCACTACGAAACCGAAGCCACTCAATGGCAGTGAGTTTGGGCTTTTGGTTTTGAACTAGGTGCTAGGTGGGAGGAAAACAGTGATCTAAGCATTAAACAAGGCCCAAGGACTTGGGTAGATGGTAGATGGAAGTCATCTATCTCTACTCTATTTTGAGAGCATTTACAATGACTAAAATGCTTTCAAATGGTACTGGCCGTTCTCTATGGAGCACCTGGAAGCAAACTAATTCTGGAGAACTGTCCCTGGGGACTACAGGGTAGTGGGCTTTGAAAGAATGGTTTGGGGACCATCTTTGGTCCTGGGTGACTTTCAGCACTTTGCTTTCCAACTTCACTCCCTGTCTGCTCCATGGTTTTGGCTTTGACAGTCACACGTTTTTGTTTTTTTTTTCTCAATTCAATTAGAAAGTCCAGTTACAGATCTGGGTGGTAGGGTTTACATATCTTCTTGAGCCTGCCTTCTAAAAATCCCGATGAGCTAACCACAGAGATAGCTACAGGAGGCTCAAGCGTCCTACAAGCGATCTTGGGGAGGAAGCCAGAGCCCTCCAATAAGCAACGTGGCGCTGACTACAAAAGAAACAAAGGGAGCTTTCTTAAAGAACGCTTTTAGAAGGTAAGCAGCGGGGCAAGGTGGTAGCAGAACAGACGTGCACACTGCTGGGAAATAGAGAAGGCGCTTTGGAGAGAACACGGGGGGCCCTGACATTTCTGAACATTTTTGCCTTTTCCCAATTGAAAATATTTTTTGGAGGAGAAAAGCATAACTTTCCATGCTAGGAAGGGTGTTTAGAGTTTCACAGTTTCTTGGATGTGTTTGGCTTCCCTGCCCTGTATTTTCAAACAGAACTTGAAAAGGCATGATGGTTTGTTAAACTTCTTCTTGGGCGCTGACATGAAGGCGCTGACATTGAGCCCTTGGGCCTCCCTCCGGACAGGGCTCCTGGAGAGGACCCCAGGGCGCTGCAGGACAGGCTGGCTGTGCTGGCCACCAGACACTTGCTCAACAGCTGAGCTGGCTATTTTTCTAGGCAGAAAATGTCACTATCTATCTTGCAGAAGTAAACAACAACAATTTTTCTTTCTTTCTTTTTTCTTTGGCATTTCTGTAAATGACCTGAGACTCTAAGTCTGGTCATAATCAAAGTGTCTGCACGTTAAAGGGAATCAGCCATGATTGGTTAGAACAGCACAGATTAGCCGTTACATAAATATTTACTGCAGGGAATAGGAATTGTGAAAATAACACTTAGGCTTAAGTTTACATATACCTATTGCCATTTGACTCACTCTCAATATCACATTACTGGTTGGAAACTAATTTTCCAATGGAAACCTTAACAATTATGGGAACGTTTTTGTTAGGCCCTTTGTTTTTGCTCCTCTTGCTCTTAAGTTCCCCTGGCTGAGAGGGCAGCCTAAGCAACTGTCCTCTATGGGTGGAGGAGTCTGAGGCCCAGCCCACTAACAATGAAGCACACTCTGACGCACAGCAGGCCACAAATACAAAGTACAATGGCCCCTGAGGATTTTTGAGGCTGCAAATCTTTACAGCCTCATCCTTCACCCCCAGGAGTGCTAGTGAGTTTGAACTGTCGACCTTGTGGTTAGCAGCCAACACTCCATGCCCCCAGTGCTCCTGGAGGGCTGACTTGGTATTGCTGCTACTTGCCCTCCAGCCAGCTCCAATTGATAGCGAGCGGATCCGATGGACAACAGAATGCGAGACTGCCAGCTCCTGCACCATCTCACGATGGTTATGTTTGGGCCCGTGGTTACAGCCACCTGTCCTTCCTCTCTTTATTTTTTGCTTTCCAGGGATGGCTCTCTGTTGACAACAGGTTCAAAGTACAAGAGGAGAAGCCCACCATCTTTATCCCTAAGGAGCCTCGTGGCTGCACTTCCTCCTAGACAGATTGTTCTTCTGGCGGTCCACGACACTGGCATTATTCCTCACCAACACCATGAGTCAGGTCCTTCCTCAGTGCTGTGTGTCCATGGTCTGGCTGTCCCAGGCACAGGAGGGGGCCGAAGGCACCGTGGCTCGGCCAGGTCCACCTTTGTGCTAATGGTCACAGCCTGTGGGTCCCATTCTCGCGTGCTTTTGACACACATGCTGTTCTGATGCTGACGATAGCCGTTGCGTCTGTGTGTATTATCTTTAAAATACGTGTGTGTCTCAACGACAGCTTGTACAGCAAATTCGCTCCCCATTTATTGGCTCCCATGCATACTCCTCAGTGACATTGGTGACGCTTCTCAGAACACATCGGCCTTCTTGTTGCTTCCATTTTGGCTGCTCTCTTTCCAGGAACCTAACTTCCTTGTCCTATAGGTTTTAATCTTTATTGCTAGAATTCTGGAGGTCTTTTTGTTTTGCTTTTAAATCTATCCAGTGATTCTTCTCAGTGCTGGCTGGTTGTATATTAGAATTACCTGGGGGAGCTATTAAAAACCTGGAGGCCCAGACTGAACCTGTGACCAATTAATTAATGCAATTGCAAAGTTCTGGCAGACTGAAGAACCATGATCTTGGAGGGGAAAACCCGAATCCCACAAGTGCTCATTTGTCCTTCGGGTTCACTCTTGGTTTTAATCCTCCACTGTCTCCATGCCTTGTAACAAGAAGAATATTATGATCATATTCTAGGTCCTTTTTTTGTGTGGCTCTCGGCCACTGGCTCATTCTAATCAGCGCTTTGCTCGCATGTAGCTTACAGATGAAGCTTTCTCCGGGAGCCTGGTCATTCTTGAGGCACCGTGTGTGATTTATCTGTATCATTTTGTTTCCTCTGACATCAATTGTGTTACAGTTTTTATGCACGTCGGCACAGTGGTTTATGGTTGACCAGGCCCCAGATCATACAGTATGATCTCATGTGGACCTCGCCGGCATGCTGGAGCACAGGCAGGATCTCTGTCACCCTTTACATGAGAAAATGGTGCTTCTGAGAGGTTAAATGATGTTGAACTCTCTCTGTTCACTGACAGAGCCAGGATGCTAATACTCGACCTAATACCTGACCTAATACATGGCCCCTCCTCCCCGCACACCCCCACCCCCCAGCTCCTTTACTGAGCCGAGTGGGAGATGGCCTTCTCTTTAAAGGTGTCTTAGTCGAAGTAACTACACTGCTGAAAGATGTATTGTACCGTGACTTGAATTCTGCTTCAAATGGGGCACTAGAAGCTAAGCTGCCGTCGAACCACTGGCTTCATACACTGCATGAGTTTAATGGAATTTAGTGGGGCCCATAGCACAGCATGGTGCCAGCAAGTTTTTGCTGCATGAATAAATATCCCAAATCCTATTTATTTGTGGCAACCCCTATACCCCTGCTATAGAGCACAGTGGTAGAGAGACAAGAGCTTCAAACAAATCCCACCATATAGCCTGGTCTAATTCACCTGTCATTTTAAGACAGTAATTTAAAAAAGAATTGGCTAAAGACAGAATTGGGAGAAGCCCCTCAGCATCCAGTGGAATGAGTCTTGGAGGAAGATAGGAACAGACTGATGGACAATGAGCCACAACAGACATGGCCCTCTGTCTGTAGGAAGACTCTCCAGGAATTACTAAGTATGTGCTACAGAAGATGTTAACTGAGAACAGCTCAGAAGAGACACCTATTAAATTTCAACAACCGAGCAGGAAGAATAAAGGTGAGCTCTTCCATCAGCTCCACCAGATGTGTGACCTGAAAGACAACTGTGGAGACTGCATACTTACGTGTCTATAAAAGCTAACTCATTGTGCGGGTGATATATTTCGCTGGGAGAAGACGGGTATTTGGAATCATGTCCCAGCACACCTGGCCGAGGGACCAGCTCTGCTCACCATGCTCACACTGCAGAGACACCACTTCCTCTCTCCACACTCAAGCTGAGGCGGGGCCGAGTGACCAGGAGGCCAAGATGTGGTCAGAGAAGATGCCTAAAAGCTGCTGGAACACAATGCTGGTTTGGATTCTTCCAAGAGACAGAGTCAACAATTTAAATGAAATAAAATAAAGAATGTAGAAAAATAAATGCATTGAATGCTCAGATTAAATTTTAACCCAAACTAATTTAAGGAGCTCTAAAGGACAATCTTGTTATTGAAAAAGTTAACTTCAAATAAATAAATAGGCCTGCTTCCTGGCTTCCTTTTTGCTTCTTTGCTCTCTCCAAGTCCCCAGTAGGGATTTGAAGGGCAGCACACTTCTTGACATATATTAGGCAGGTCAAATTCACATGTATGTTTTTTGAATTAAGATGGCTTATTTAAAGTAATAAGGGGCTGCCACAGAATAGCCAAAATTATAGATATTAGAAATGGAAAAGACCTATTAGATCATCAAGTCCATCCCCCAGGGCCAGTGCTGGAGAAGCAATCGCAATGAAATGATCCACTGGCTTCCACAGTTCTCTGTGGTGAGCAAGACACAAGCACTCTCAGGGGGAAGTGAGTCTTGGAAGCTTAGGACGGAAATGCTGATCTCTCTTCTTCAAGGCTGTCCTTCTTTGTCGGGCTCAGGGGAACCTCAGCTTGAGTTGTTGTCATTTTTAGTATGAATCTGCCTGTATTTATGACTACATCTGTACTTGTGTGTGTATAGAGAGCAGATATGGCTGCTGTGAAGCCACTACGTACCATGGCTGCCATTACCTCTTGGACGGCCACATTTCCATTCACTCTAAGCAGCAGCCTACTCAGGAACAACCACACCCACAGCTAAGCTCTGTCTGGGCTGGGAGCTCAGGGTCGAACCACACAGAACCAGCAGAACCACCGGGTGTGCCTTGGCATGAACTCTGGCTCTCAGGGCAGGGCATACGATACATGCTCTGTGTCCAAAGCCCATAAGAAGAGAGCGGCCTTCGACCTTCTCCTGAAGCTAGGCCAATGATTTTGAGAATCACTCGGAGAGGTTTTTCAGATATAAATTTGGGAATCTTTGTCAATAAGATTTACCTAAATAGATGAAAGCCACACCAAGGAGTAAGGAGTAGAACGTTTTTCACACCCGAGAAGCAGGTGGAGATCTGAGTGAGTTTCTGTTATGGGTAAACAGTCTTGGGGGTCGAGGAGACTGGCCTGCCTCACAGCAACGACCATGCTTGCATTAGTGTCCCCTACAATTATGGCTGGCAGCACAGGCAAACATTATTAGACAACTTGGAAGAAATGGATTCAACCAGAATATCCACTATTCAAAGTCTATGCTGGCCCTCATGAAATTAACAAGTATAGGGAGAAAGCATTGGCCTACCTCTCCTTGAAGAAGCTTGTTGAAATGCTTCTTCTGTTTGCCTTTCTAGTCTTCCTCTAATGTAAAGGCATCCTCACATTCTCATTTTTGAAGTGTAAGTGCTCAATTTTGGGTGTGGGTGAAGGATTTCACAGGGTTAAATTATGAAATTCTAAAGCAGCCTCTTTAATCCATTTGATTTGTGAAATCTAGTGACTAGAGTGAGTTATTTCAAAGCAAGAGTTTGGTCAATGGCACAAACTTCTGGGGGGTCAATGTTTCTGTGGAGTCAGTACAAGTCGACTCACCCTGTTTTCACTTGTCAGGCTTTCCCCACAGTCTGGAGCAGCCCAAAGGACCAGAGTGATTCTCTGTTTAAAGAAGAGAGGCCCCAATGAGACTGCCTATAATTGTGGGTGCCTAAGGCATTAGACATTTGTTCCAGCATCCTCTGATGTTGAAAGACCGATTCGTGGAACTGGTACGACGTCGTCTATTTTTCAGCTTTGGGGAAATCCAAAAGGCCTTCCTTTCGAATCTCTACTGTGTTCCTTTGAGGAGGAGAGAGGCTGTGAAGCAAGCAATTACAAGCATTTATGTGAGAATAGAAAAAGGAAAATGGGGGTGCCTATACTTGTTCTGCTACCTTACAACTCATGCCACCCTTCCGATGTTGTCTTTTGGGCATTAATCTTGGCCGGGCATCCTCTGATCTTGCTGAGCATCATTAACTACCCTGCAGGTATGCTGAGAGCAGTGAAAGGATAATCTAAGACAGTGCCACTCCAAAAAGGCATTAGAGACCAATGGTCAGGTGACTAGATATTTAGATTTTTACTTCACATACTTGACGCCAATACTGCTGAGCATTTAATCCTGTGAAAAATTAAGTGGAGAAACCCCCCCCCCCTTTTCCTCCTAAGCTTTTACCTCCTCTTTTCCTTACTTCAATCCCGCCTCTGGCAAAACACTCGCAAACATTTAGAGAATGAGAATGTTACACAATAATCAAGTCAATAAAAACTAGACTAGATTAAACACAATCTCTAACAAATTTCTAGCAGGTATTTATGAGGAAATGGAAAAGTTCATCCTGAAATCCACAAGGAACTGAAACAGACCCCCAGTAACCAGGTCAATCTCGACAAAAGAATGACAAAGGAAGAGAACGGGCATTTCTAGAAATCAGAATGTATCACAGAGTTACCTGAATCAACACTGCATGGTTTGGGGTCTGCAGCATTTTCTCTTCCTATATTTATGTCAATTCTATATACAAATATCTGCAAAAAATAGATCTAAAAAGCTTCTCTGAAAAAAAAAAAGCTTCTCCGAAAGCGAAGGGATATACCTATAAGCCAACGGGCTAGATCAGACCAAAAGTAAACTCAAGCATCTTTGATTGATTGATCTTTGACAAGCATGTCAAGTCCATTCAATAAGGAAAAAAGCAATTTCGTTAACAATTTTGCTGGAAAAAACGGATTTTCACACACAGAAAATTACAGTTGGCTCACTAGCTAACAACTACACACTATAGAACAAAATCAACTCAAAATAGAGTAAAGATCTAGCTATAAAAGCAAAAAGCCTTCAAGCAAACCATAGGGTAAATCTAATAGCTTCTTAGGAATGCCACCAAAAGCATGAGTGACAAAAGAAAACAATCACTCTGCATTAAAGTCAAACCAAATCAAAGCAAAAGCCAACTTTTGTGCATCAAAGTACATTATCGAGAAACTCAAAGGTAACTTACAGAATGAAAGAAAATATTTGAAAATCATCTCTCTGATGAGATTTAATATCCAGAATATATGAAGAATAACAACTCAAAAACAACAAAACCAATAACCCTTTGTGCATCAAAAAATGGACAAAAACTCAAACAGACCTTTCTTCCAAGAGTACACACAAAATGGGTTCACAAGCACATCATTAGACCTTAAGGAGATGCGCATCACAATGCCACGGCACATGATACCCACTAAACGGTGAGCAGAGGGTGGAGAGGGAGAGCAAGACCCTCGACAAGATGGGTCGGCACAGTGGTTGCCACACTGAGCTCAAAGGTAATCGGGAAGATGGGCAGGGCCAGGCGCGTTTCCTTCTGGTGGACGTAGGGTCCCTCTGAGTTGAAATCCACCCAACAACAGCAAGATGGCCAGTATCAAAAACTGGGAAAGAACAAGTGTGGAGAAGGATGGAAAGAAGATGGAACTCTTGTCCTTTCTGGTGGGAATGGGACAAGGTATGATTACTGAGGAAAACAGTTGGGAAGTCCCTCGGAAGGTTAAAGCATAGAATTCCCACGTGACCTAGCAACTCCACTCATGGGTCTAGGTTCAAAAGACCTGAGAGTAGGGACCCAAACATCCTTGAATACTAACGCTTACTGATGGCCGTCAGCTGATGAAGGGATAACCCAAATATGGTACAATTATTCAGGGGGCTATTGCCCAGACATAAAAAGAAGAGCAGTTCTAATACAGACTTCAACATGGATGAACCCTGAAAAATGAAACAAGTCAGGCACACAAAGGCAAATTAAAAAAAATCTCATTTCTATGAACTCTTCAGAACAGGAGAACGCACAGAGACAGAAGGTAGATGAGTGGTTACCAAGAACTGGCGATTGGGAGGTGGAGTGGTGGGGGCGATGGGTACTGAGTGTCTTATTTTGAGTGATGGGAAGGTCTTGGAAGCTGACAGTGGTTATGGACATGCACACGGTGAACGTGAAGAATGGCTCTGGAGTCTACCCTTGGAAATGATTAAGACAGCAAGTTTTAGAGGTTGTGTGGCTTGAACCACAACAAAGTACATTAATTTGGAGAAGAGATTATCCTGATCGCTATGGTAAATTATCATTTTTACCTTCTAGGGCTTTAGAAAGCAAAGAAACCTATCAGAACATACATGCTCATATGTCCTACCCGACAAATACTCAATGTGCATAAACTCTGTGCTACTTCTTCCACAAGTGTTTTTGTCTCCCTGAGTTGGCCCTTGGGCAAGGGCCGAGGGAAGGTGCAGTAAAAAAGAAGCTCTGGTGTCACAGTGTGAGAGCACTTGGCTGCTAACCACAAGGTCTGTGGTTCAAATGCACTAGTCACGTCATTGGGGGGCTTATGTGACAGCGGGCTTCTGTAAGAAGCTATGGCCATGGAAGCTCCATGGGGCAGTTCCACACTGTGATACAAAGTCACTCTGAGTTGGAGCCGACTGCGCAGCAGTGAGTGTGGGGTGTGTGGATAATCACATAACTGATAACTAAAAGGTCCGCAATTTGAATCCACTGGCTACCCCAGTGAGTGCTTGAAATGGCAGTCTGTTTCCAGGAAGATTAGAGGTTAAGAGTTCCCATGAGGTAATTCTACCCTGTCTTATATGGTCTCTATGCCTCAGAATCAATGCTTTGCTTTTTGTAGGTTTCTAGGGCAATTTGGTGGCCCTTTGTCATCATGGTTGTTAGGCGCCATCGAGTGGGTTCGGACGCTTAGCGAGCCCTGTGTACAAGAGCCCTCCGCCAACCTCACAGTTGGTCTCATATCAGAGCTCGCTCTGTCAATCCATCTTCTTGAGGGCTTTCCTCTTTTTGCCGTTCCTCCATTTTCTGAGCATGACGTCCTTCCCCTGGGACTGACCTCTGCTGACAACATGTCAACAGTATGTGCCACAGAGTCTCTGCCTCCATGCTTCCTAGCAGCGTTACTAAGTACAGCATTACTGTACAGCTGAGACATGATATTGTCATTCACCTGGTGTGCATGTGCAAGTTGGACAGCGAATAAGGAAGGTCACTGAAGAGCCTGTGGCTGGGGGCTGTGGCGCTGGCAATGAGTGCTGACATCACCACGGGCTAGGAACAGGATAGAACAAGCTGTCATGGAAGACGTGCAGCCAATGTCGTGAGGACGTCCTATGTGATCGTTTGGCCTGGAATGGAATTCTAAGTGGAGAGTTAAAATGCACATCAATATGTCTAACATTACAACATGACGTAGCGGGGGGAGGAGGGGGCTAGAATGAGGAAGAGCGCGGTGAGATGAACGGAAGCAATGGCTGCCAACGTGGGCTCCAGGCAAACCCTACGGTGAGGGTGGTGTGGGCAACACGCTGTTCAGGAGGCTGGAGAAAACAGTTTACCTAGTAGGTGTCTTCCTCTTCTGGACACGAAGAGAAATAAACTCCTGCTTTTGGTAACAACAATAATAATGAAAGCCAGCATGCTGTGTCTGCTCCATGCCAGGCACTGTGCTAAGCATGCTACTATCGGAAGACTGGGTTACTATACAGACTGCCTAGGGAGCAGTCTCCAAGGCTTCAATCTCTAAGGAGGCAGACTGCTACCTCTTTCTTCTGCTGTGGGAGTGGCTGGTGGGTTTGAACCACCAACTTTCCAGTTAGCAGCCCAACATAATGTCCCCACAGGTTCCTTAGGTCACTCAGCTGCTGAGCGGTGGAGTCAAGTTGTGCATCGAGGGAGCCCCTTGCTCCTGAGTCCACACTGAGAATGCGATCAGTTATCCTGAGGAAGCTCTAGCACCATCACGGGATGTATGCATTCAGTACATGCATGCAGGAGGTAAGTCTATGGCCAATGTGGAAGCACTGCCTATCTGTGAGCTCCTCAAGACTGGATAAGACAGACAAAGACCTCACAAGTGTGGCATCCAGACAATTAAAGCAATGAAGGTGTACTGTGCCTATGTATTGGAAAAGGTCATATAATAAATTATATAAAGGTAAAACAGAGTTGAACTCCCAGCAGAAGAACATAGA
This sequence comes from Nesogale talazaci, assembly GCA_004026705.1. Classification (NCBI taxonomy): domain Eukaryota; kingdom Metazoa; phylum Chordata; class Mammalia; order Afrosoricida; family Tenrecidae; genus Nesogale; species Nesogale talazaci. The sequence continues at coordinate 27,146 of PVJH01006718.1, forward strand.
TAAGGAACATGTAGAAGCATGATTACATACTGGAGTGGTGTTAATACACAAGAAAGAGCTGGCTGAAGTAAGTAAGCATACTTACTGGCACCATCAGATCTTTATAAACTCTTGTAGCAACCCCCCGTAACAGCTCTTTGGTTTCTCCTTTGGCCCCAGCACACCTTCACCCCACTCAGAGCTATTTTCCAGTCTTCACTTTGCAAAGAAGCATGCACCAATCAATCAAGAAAAACTAATGACACAAGTGGATACAGCGAGTCAGCTGGGAGGGGTCAGTGGTGTGGAACTGCCTCTCTTGGTGAGGATCCTTCTCTTCCTCCCAACCACATGGAGCTCTAGAGGCTTCTGTTGGCCTCTCCTCACTCAATGAGCACCCTTCTGTTCTGTATTCCCTACACAGGGCTCCAAGTGCACTAAAACAAATAGGCATTTAAAATATACCTCAAAGGTGATTTTAAAAAGAGGTATTAATAATAAAGACACTTAGAAACTTATTTACCAGTTAGGTACTTATTTAATGACTCTAACAATCATTAAAGTATATATACACAAAGAAATGTGCCAAGACCTGGAGTTACAAAGCCAAAGGGACAAACATACTTACCATATAGGTGAACGAACTGAAGGAAAAAAAAAATCAAAAACTCAAGTTGCAGTACTGAAGGATTCTATGGGCAAAATATTGAATGATTCAAGAAGCAACAAGAGACAATAGAAGGGCTGAACAGAGTTACTTTACCAAAAAGAACTGGTTGCCATTAAACTATTTCGAGAAGTAAAATAGGATTAAGAACAAATGGTACTGAAGGAAGAAGTCCAAGGTGTACTCAAGACATTATTGGAAAAACTTTCCAGGATGAATGACGGAATGCCAATTGAAATGTTTCAATAAGCTGGTGAAGCACTGAAGACCCACACTACTCTAGGTCAAGAAGTAGATAGGAGATAGCTACCTGGCCCATGGACTGGACAACATTCCTATTTGTGCCCCATTGAAAGAGAGCTGACTCAATGGAATGTGGAAACTATCAAGCAATATCGTTAGGATCACATGCAAGCAAATTTTTGTTGAAAAGAATTCAAAAATGGTTTCAGGAGTACGTTGACAGAGAGCTGTCAGAAATCCAAACCAGATTCGGAAGAGGATGTGGGAGTATCATTGATGATTCCAGATGGATATTGTGGCTGAAAGCAAAGAATATCAGAAAAATATTTACGTATGTCTTATTGATTGTGTAAAGGTTTTTGACTACCCAGATAATAGCAAATTATGCATAATATTATGAAGAATGAGAATTCTAGAACATTTCAGTGAGCCCATGCAGAACCTGTACATGGACTAAGAAACCGTTGTACAAACAGCACAAGGGAGCACCTCATGGTTTAAAATGAGGAAAGGTGTGCACCTGGGTCGTATCCTCTCACCAAACTTATTCAATCTGTCTGCGGAGCAAATAATCCAAGAAGCAAGACTATATGTAAAAGAATGTGGCATCAGGCGTGGAGGAAATTCGCCAACCATTTGTGATTTACAGACGACACAGCTTTGCTTGTTAACAGTGAGGAGAACTTGAAGCAGTTGCTGATGAAGATCAAGGAGGGATGTCTAAAGTATGGGTTGCAACTCAATGTAAAGAAAATCCAACAGGACGGAATGACAATATCATGGTAAAAAAAAAACCGAGTTGGCAAGGATTTCATCTCGCTTGAATCCACAATCAATGCTCCCGGAGGCAGCAGACAGGAAATCAAAAGTCGTATTGCGATGGGAAAATCGGCTGCAGGAGACTTCTTTAAGAATGCTGAACTAGGCTTCCTACTCCCAGAAGGGCGGTGATGCCACACATACACACACACACACATAAAGAATGCTTAGTTGAGAACTAAGGTGGGCTTGCGCTAAGCCAGGGCAATTTCAATGGCCTCACTGGCACGCCAGAGTTGGACAATCAATAAGGAAAACCGTAAAAGCATGGATGCATCTGAGTGAGGCTGACAAAGACAAACACACCTGTCTTGGAAGCAGCACAGCTCGCGTGCTCCTGGGAAGCAACGATGGCAAGATGAGGTCTCCTGTGCTTTGGATGTGTGATGAGGAGACAAGTCCCTGGGAAAGTTGAAGGTCAACAGAGATGAGGAAGACCATCAAGGCGGCAGACGACACGGGGTTTCAACAGCAGACCCAAAGGCAACCATGGGGGTGAGGCAGGCTCCAGCTGCACGGTTCTTACATTCTGTTGTCCACAGGGTTGATAGGTCAGAACCTGACCACCACCAATGACGACAGAATCGGGACACGTGGGACTATCCTCAAAGACTTGAATGCCTATCTTTTTTTTCTTTTAAAAATCATTTTATCGGGGGCTTGTACGATCATCACAATCCATCCATCCACTGTAAAACACATTTGTACATTTGTTGTCCTCATCATTCTCAAAATATTTGCTTTCTACTTGAGCCCTTGGTATCAGCTCCTCATTTTCCCCTTCCCTCCCTGTGTTTCTCCCTCACGAACCCTTGATAATTTAAAAATTATTATTTTGTCATGTTTTACACTGTCAGACGTCTCCTTTCACCCACTTTTCTGTTGTCCATCCCCCAGGGAGGGAGTTATATGTAGATCCTTGTGATCAGTTCCCCCTTTCTACCCCACCTTTCCCTTACCCTCCTGGTATTGCTACTCTCATTATTGGTCCTGAGAGGTTCATCTGTCCCGGATTCCCTGTGTTTCCAAGTCTTATGTGTACCAGTGTATATCCTCTGGTCCAGCTGGATTTGTAAGGTAGAATTGGGATCATGACAGTGGGGGTGGGGAAGAGAAAGTATTAAAGAACTAGAGGAAAGTTGTATGTTTTAACGGGGCTATACTGCACCCTGACTGACTCGTCTCCTTCCAGTGACCCTTTTTTAAGGGGTGCCCAGTTGCCTTCAGATGGGCTTTGGATCTCCACTCCACATTCCTCCTCATTCACAATGGGTCCTTAAAACCCAAGAAAATACTTATATTTTTTTGGGGGGGGCATCACTGCCCTCTTGTGGGAGTAGGACGCCCAGCCTTGCTCCTGGAGAGCTGCTGCTGGACTTGAACCGCCAACTCAGTGGGCCGCAGTCCCGCACACAACCACTATACCACCGGAGCTCAGCCTGTAAATACCTATTTTTTAGAAAAGTGATAAAACACCGACAGCAAAACAAAAATGCAACCTACTGCTGTGAAGTTGATTCAGATGTTAAGCAATCCTATGAGACGGAGCAGAAGTATCCCACAGGTTTGCTCGGCCGTCCTCTTACTGCTACATCTCTCCCTGCAGGAGCAGCTGGTGGGCTCTGACCTTTGAGCCAGCAGCCACGTCCAGAGCCACTGTACCACAAAGCCTCCCTTTCAATAAGTGTTTGCTCTCAGAGATAAGAACAAACATGAAGCAGCCCAAAACATGTTCTTGAGGAATGAAAAACCCATTCTCTTAAGGATAGAAGTAGTCTGGTTTCATAAGATAGGCTTTTCCCACATGGAAGAAGCACACTGGCTTCACGAGGTGGCGGTGGGATCGGTTATCAGGCATCAAAGAACATATCATATCATTTTGGATGAGGGCGAGTGCGGAGTGGACATGGTGTGTACACACCCTGCACTTGCTGGGAGTCACAGAGCATCACACGCTCAACTCCGGCCTGAACCCGTGAGGGGCCTTGCTGTGCTGGAGGGATAGGCTGGAGGCCAGGCGCCCCCCACATCCTTGGGCTGGCCAGTCTTGATTGGCAGAAGCTTCTTCGGAGGCAGCAGACATCCTGTCTCTAGAGCACTCAGAAACGAACGCAAACTAATGCAAACCAGAATCGGGAGGCACTCAGTTTTCTTTTGCTGCTCGCCTAATCAAACTGTCATCTTTGTTCTTCGAATGATTTCTTCCTATCTTTCTGCTGCTCCTCCTGTGCGGCCACTGGTGCTGACCCGAACTGTGCCATCGCTGACCCGTGGTCAGATCCAATTTCTCAAACATTACAGGCGATCAGGAGTTAATAGACAGCAACGGCTACTGTGACAGTGGTGGCGTGTGCTTGGTTTTGTGAGCATGTGTATGTCGTGTGAAAGGCTACGGGTCACAGCCGTTCATCAGCTAGGCACATTACCTGCACACCCTCATTGTTTGTCCTCCTTTTGACTCTGTTGTCGGGTCTCTGGCAGACTTCACTTCTCTCCCCCCCTCCCTCTGACCAGGGACTTTTTGACTTTTGTCGAAAAGGCAGCCAAGTTTTTACCCCACCGTTCTTGTTTAACAGCAAGACTGGAAAAGCTTCATACTGTCTGCCACTCCGCCCACTCAAGCTGATTGTCTTTTAATAGTTTCAATGAAAGTTGCACAAGGAAATAATATTCCACGATCTTGGGTCTCCCAGGGAGAATAATGCCATTCCCAGAGGACAGGAAACCTTTGCTGAATCTGCTACTTTATGAGTAAAACAGGAAGTTCAGCCCTCTTTTATTGTACCTTTTCCACTTCTGAAAAACTGCCCACATCGCTGCAAGTCGAGTTGAAGCAAAGTTATTAATGTCAAGAAGCCAAGATCTTTCTCCACGGCTTGCTGAATGGGGAAGGTCGAGCACGCTTGGCATTCAGCTGTCCGTCGCCGCTCCTGCTGGAGCCAAAGAGGCAGGAAGGCGCGAGAATGGGTAAGTGGAAAGGGATGGTGTTTATCTTTTAACAAAATCACCATGCTCTGCACTTGGCGCTGGGGGCCCGCCCCGTGCGGCCGCTGCATCTTTAAGACAGATAGTCTCCCCTCAGAGAGACGACACACTAATTAGAATGCTTCTGCCAGAGGGAGCTCACACATGCAAACCATTATGTAAAATATAATTTCTTTTTCTTTAAGAATACTCAAGATCATTAGACATGGTTTCTTCCATGCTAGAAAATCAGGCCAAAAAAATGAAAATACACAGTTTCAAGTATTTGCAATATAATTCCCTCATGCATTTATGGAAATATAGTAAAAGTGGCCTGAAATGTGGTTTGACATTTTATGCTGCGCTGTTTTCTCTACTTTTCCAGTTCTCTAACATTTGCCCGCTTATCCTATATCATTTTAGTTTAGCTATATTTCAAATATTCACATAGCAATAGCTCTGGCTATGACTACACAGTTGGGCTTTGAGGGGACTAATGAACAACAGGAAGCTGCCCAGGAGCTTGTTGTAAATTAAACAAACTCCTTGTAAATTATATATGGTAACATAGGAACACGAATGCAGGCGAAGGCAACATGACATAACTTTTAAAAACAGCAATTAAATGTACAGCATTGCTTCCCCTAATGATGTGCTATGCTAATTGAAGGCTAAGGTGATGAGTCTGGTGATTTAACAGTTTCCCATGGAAGTCATAAATGAGAGTAAAGCCTGCAGTAAAGACATCACTGGGATGTTGGCATTCATGAATATGGAATTAGGTATAAGATGGAGTAAAATATATATTTCAATCTCATCAATCTTCTGTATCATAAACCAACCCAAAACGTTTAGGCTGAACAATATGCAGGGTTTTGAAAGATTCAAAGATACACATGCCTTTATTAAAAATCCAGAATCTCGGTGGGACGTTAATGAGTAAGTCTCTTACTCACTTTTTGTGTCTGCGTTCTCTCTCCCCCAGAGTGTCTATCTTTAGCCTTTGCATGGTGATGTCCAGGAAAAAACAAAGGAGACATGAGACATCCCGATCGTATCCTTATCAAACATAAAGCTTAACAGATGCACACGGCCTATTTTAGTAGGAAGATTAAAAAACATGACTGTGAATATATCATACCTAAGTTCAGAGACCATCTCCAGAATACATTTCCTACACTGAGCACCAACGACTGAAAACCAGATGTGCTGTGATTGACAGCAAGGCCATCAAACAGAAAGAAAGCAAACGGTCACTGAGGAGAGACGTGGATGTCAGAGGAGCTTCTGGAACGTGCTGTGGAAAATAAAGGAGCTGCAGCAACTGGAAGACGTGATGGAGTCAAAGAACTAAATGGAAGCTCTTAAAGGGTGGTTGAGAGGACCAAGGAGACTGTTATAGAGAAAAATGTACAAACACCTACAGGTAGAAAACCTCCCACAGACCTCCAGCAGATTGTGATTCGTCGTGACCCTACAGGGCAGGGAAGAGCTGCCGCGTGTAGGTCGCTGCAGTGTTCAATCTGATGTGGGAGAAGATGCCGTCAGAGCTCTACCTGGGAACAGCCGATGAGTTTCAAATCTGGTCACCTGGTTGCGGCAGTTCTGGGCAGAGAGCTCAATGCCACCAGGGCTCCTTCTTGGACAGTCAAAAGGGAAGAATACATTCTGCATTTTTCAAGCTAAAAGAACTCAAGAAAAAGCTCTAAGTTACAATATTGAAGGGATCTATCTACACATAAACCATTGAATAATGGAAGAAACATCAAAAGACGATGAGGGAATATACAGTCATGGTGCCCAAAAGTAATTGGTTGGTGTTCAGCTATTTCAGCATCTGTTCAATAATTGATGGCACTAAAGGAAGAAGTCCAAGCTGCATTGAAGGCCTTAGCAAGAAGGCAGGCTTCCATCAGGAATTGATGAAATACCAATTGAGATATTTCAGCAAATAGATTTAATGCTGGAAGCATTTAGTCATATGTGCCAAAAAATTTGGGAGACTGCTAATTGGACCAACAGGCTGGAAAAAACCCATATTTCTATCTTTCTCAAAAAAAGGGAACTCAACAGATGGGGAGATTATTGGACAATATCTTTAATATCATATACAAGTAAACATTTTACTGTGTTCATGGAGCAGTACATCAGCAGGAGCTGCCAGGTATTTCAAGCTGGGTTCAGAAGAGGACACAGAAGATGATCACTGAAGACATCAGCTGGATCTTGGATGAAAGCAGAAGCTACCAGGACGCTGTCTGTTTGTGTTTTACGACTAAGCAAAGACATTTGGTTGTGTGGATCACGACAGTCTATGGGTAACGATGGGAAGAATGGGAATTCCAGAATACTTTATGCTCCTGTGAAGCTAATGGATAGGTCAAAAGTCAGCCCGCACACAGGGATAATGTGCTGTTTAAAATCAAGAAAGGTGTGTGCCCGGATTGTACCTTTACACCCTATGTATTTCATCTGTCTGCTGAGCAGATAATGCAAGAAGCCACGCTATATGAAGATAAAGGCAGCATCAGGATCTCAAGACGTCTCATTAATAACCTGCGATATGCAGGAAACACACCTTGCTTGTTGAAAAGGGAGAAGACTTGAAGTACATTCTGGTAAAGATTAAAGACTACAGCCCTTAGTACAGATTACATCTGATATTAAGAAAACAAAAATCCATACGGCTGGATCAAGAAGGAGCATCAGGATAAACTGGGAAATAGTGAGGTTGCCTAGGCTTTCATCTTACTAGAACCACAATCAATGCCCATGGAGCTAGCAGTCAAGAAGCTAAAGGACAGATTTCACGTGGCAAGCCTGCTGTAAAAATCCTCATTAAAATGTTCACACACAAGGATGTCACTAAGAGGAATGAGGCAGGGACAGCCCAAGAGATGTCTCTGGGCTAGGCAGGGTTCTAAAGAGAAACAAAACCAGGACACTTAAGATGATGATGACGATTTTATATATATATATAGGTACGTATATATAAATAAAAATACATAACATTTATACAGTAAGAAGGAATATAACAGCTAATTAGTCCACACAGTAGTATAGAGGGCTCAGTTCAACTCATTTCCGTGTACCAGTTAATATACTGGAAATCTTTCAACTTATATGGGCTTCCAAGGTCAAGGTCAAGGAAGCAGCCAGCGGAGTATGACTGTTTGAAGGCAGCAGACAGCAGGGTGGGTCACCAACAGTCAGTAGTTCAGGAGCTTAGCAAAGCAGGCTCAGATATTGAACTCAGGCAACGCAAGGCGACAAGATCCACCAGCCTCAAGCTCAAGTGATGTACGCACCAGCAGTGTGGTAAAGCAGGTCTCGAAGGAGCCTCAAGCTCTTAGCAACATGATCCATGGCTTGGCTTGGCTTGGCCCACAGGTAGAGTGGCACACAGGTGGAGGCAGAGAACTAGCTAAAGCAGTCACACACTGGTCCGATCACCAGAGAGGAGGAGAAGACGGGGTTGGGCCTTGCAGAGCCATTTGTCTTTGCCTTCCAGGAAAACTGTGACCTGATTCATCCCGCATGTTCCCAGTGGCCAGGTTGGCACCATAAATCTACCGATCACAGTCTCATAGGCATTTGAGTGGCGGTGCTGGTGAAGAACACGGAAATAACCCCGGCCTGCCACTGCGAGGAGAATGGAAAGACCCATCCTGGAGGAAGCACAGCCAGAATGCTCCCTGGAAGAGAGGATGGTTAAGACTCGCCTCCTGTACTCTGGACTTCTCATCAGGATGAACTGGTACCTGGAAAGGGACCAGCCCTTTGGGAGAGGGTCAGTAAAAGAGAGGAAGATCCGAAAGGGGCTGCAGCACCGGGTTCCCACTCAGCAGGAAAAGTGAAGACACGCAGGAGCACTGTCTGAGCACACAGGATCTCTACACGGTGGAACCAACTCGACCGCACCACCAACAAGGGACGTTGACGTTGGGCTACTATTAACCGTGTGCCAATCGTAACATTGCCTTTAAAACAACTCTTTGACTCCCAAGGCCAGTTTGTTGCTTTTTAGTTTATTTTTCCTACCTAGAGCCTCTGCGATATCAAATTGCTTTTAGACTTTGATATAAGGAAGAAAAAAAGCTAACATAAAAAAATAAAGAAATATTTAAGAGATCCAAATTGGTAACTGGAAATAATCTTGTGGTTAGGTTAGAAGTCCTGTAATGCTGCGGAAAAGATAATAGAACTCAATTCTAAAAGAACCTCCTAGGTTAAACAATATCTGAGGACAACAGGTGAAACCTGCTGTGGGGCGGCGGGTGGGGGGAGGGGTTCAAGTGAGGATGCAAAGAGGGACTTGACTCATTGTTCCATTCCACTGCCCGGGTGTCCGGTCACACCAGGCTCGCAGTCCCACTGATCTCTGTGCTGGAAGTTCATGCTGATGACACAGCTCTCCCTGGTTCTTCTTGTCTGGCTAACTTCCATTAACCTTCGAAATTCCAGTTTAGGTGACCCTTCTGGAAGCTTTCCCTGATCACAGGAAAAAGTGAAGCCATATGGATGTGCATTCACGGCACTCTGACGGCCTGCGTGCGGGGTGGCAGACTCCTGACTCCTCAAATGCAGGGAAGGATGCCTCTCCAGAACCATGGTCCTAGCATCTGCCATCTCACTTGCCAGGGGATTGGATGTCAAAACACATTTGCTGAACAAGCAAAGTGGCAAAATGATTAATGGGCAAGTTTCCTGAGTGATGACTGTGTGTCAAGCACTATTCTATGGCCCTTCAATTTAGTTACCCTGACTACAGGGATAGCATTACTCAGTTCATTTTTTAAGTAAAGCAACTGAGGCACAGAGACCTTTTGGATCTTTTTAGTAGTGAATTGTCCATGTAGATGGATTTGTTTTATCTGATGGGATTAATGGTAAATCGAAGGGCAACTTCAGATGGGAAACTGATCAAAGTAACTCTCAGGGTGAACTGTACGGAACTGCTGACACTCACCTGGGTTCGGACCATTCCACAATGCTTAGGTCAACATTTCCAGTATGTCTATGGCTTTGCCTCCAATCCAGTTCCCTCCCTCACCCACTCCCCCAGAACTTCAAAAACCAGCGCAGGCTGACATGTTGTTATACAAGAGAGTGACGGCCAGGGACCAGGGCTCGAGCTTTGCTGGAACTGGTCGACAGAGGGCTGTTGCGAGTGGCCCGCGATCTTCTATGCATACGGTCCTCTGCTGAACAACGCCATCGATTGTAACACATTCTGCCAAATGGAGGGCTCCAAAGAGGGAAAATCAGTAGCAACATGTTTTTCTTTAGCTTTAATTCAAATATGACATGAAGCTCATGGTAAAAATGAAAAAAAAAAAGTTTGGAGTTGGAAATGATTTCAATGTGCCAGTTTCCCAGTGCTTCTGAAATCGTGCCAGGATTAATTTGGATTTGGGCCCTTCTGGGTCTGCACTACTAACTCGATGTAGCCTCAAAAATAGACTTGACGGACAGAGGTGGAAAGCACCCACCTCCGGTAAGACAACTGACAGTCTGTTCCTCGGTGCCCAGCCCCGGGACGGAATGTTTGCCTTGTGTCCTTCCAGGAGAGGGTGATACTGTGTCTCCCAGGGAAAGGTATTTGTGATCAAAATAACTTATAGCCGAATCCTGAGCTGTGTAAGGCAAATGCTCATGGGGGGAATAGGACTTGTTTTCAAGGTGGAAACGTTTTTAGAGTTTGCTGGAGATTTTCATTTTGAAATCTCCAAATTCAACAATTCTTCGGCCTCTGTAAACTTTCAAATGGAAAGCTCTAATATTTAGAGCAAATAATGTCTAAGCTTCTCCTTCAGAGCAAGTTTTCTTTTTCTCCCCTGTCATAAGAGTGTTATATCCTGGCAACTGAAATACAGAACGCCTTTGTAGTAAAGCTATCATATTATACCACTCAGAATGTGTTGCTAATGAGGTTATTGCTCAATAGAACCATGGAGGAACGTTGGGGGGGAAAAAAAGAAAATACTCTGACAAATGTGTTGACCAAAGGATGCCAACAACTCTCCCAGGGTCCTGTCCGAATTTCAAGGATTTAAAAAAAAAAAAAAGTAAAAATGAACTTTAGTGTATGTGAAAAATCATAACATTGAAACATAAGTCCATTTATCTTTTAACTATTTTCCCAGTTCTCTTCCAAAATTTTGCTGGTTATTAAAACACTGCTGTGTAAATAAAAATGTTCTGCTCTATAACTTACCCCCTATTTCTTGTCCTTACAATATAATAATGTCATTGTTAGTTAGATCACACTTAGTCCCAAAGTAAGAGAGGGCTTGATGTGAAGGGCTTTTAATAGCACTTTGAGGAAGGGCATTTTGCAGAGAAATGAGTATGGGGAGTCAAATGCAGAATGGAGGGTTCAGAAAGAGACGTGCAAGGACTTGAGCCACTTTGTGAGCCCTGGAGGGGTGTAGGCGGCCACTCCCACTGTGATAGGCAAAAATCCCCACCCTCCACCAGCACCCTTGTATCTACTTCATGAACTGTCCGTGGTGGACAGCTGTCCACTGGTCAGGTTAGGGAGGAAAGGATCAGGATTTCAGTGAAGCCAGTCAAACTCCCAGACAGGGACCACAATGAGGAAATGTCCATTTCCACTCCTTTGTAGAGAGATTCACAACTAAATGCTTCTGCACCATCTGCCTGGAGTCATCAGGACCACCAGAAAATGAGAGCTCGGGGTAGTCTATAAAACGTGACCATGCTCACAGATAAAACATAATGTTGGCTGTAATTACAATCACAGGCTATAGAAGCTGGAAGGGGCTTTAGAGGTAATTTAGTTCAACCTTTTCATTGTATAGTTGAGCTCGAGTGACTTTTCCAAATGTTATTCAGCCAGTTAATGGCTGGCTTGGGAGCAGAACCAGGTCTCTTGACTCCTATTCCACTGCTTTTGCCATTAGAACAGGCTTTAGCTAAGGCATGCTGTTTAGACAAGGTCAGTGAACCCAGGCACTATCAAGACTTAATGGGAAGGAATTCCATTAATAACAAGAGGCATTTAACATTCTCTCAACCAGCATGGAATGATAAAATGAAAAGACGGTGGAACTTAATTCTAAAAAAACCTCTAAGGTTAAAAAATATCTAAGACCTTAAGACTGATTAATTAAAAAGACAGTAAGCGTTAAAAACAAGCAAACAACAGCCCCCGCCCCCGCCAACTCGCTATCATCGAGTGGCTTCCATCTGACCGAGCCTCTGTAGAACAGGGGGGAATGGCCCATGTGGGTTTCTGATGCTGTATCTCTTTAAGGGAGAAGAAAGCCTCATCTTTCTCCCCTGAATCAGATGGTAGTTTTGAACAGCTGACCCTACAGTTAGCAGCCTGACATGTAAGCACTCGCTAATAGGGATGACCTACTCTAGGAAGTTCTGAGTGTTCTGCCTCAACCTCTGCCGCACACTTGTCCTTCGATCTGATTTCGACATGAATCAAATGTGTAAGATCTAGTTGAAGAACAGGCTCTGTGCTTCAAGTTCAAAGAGCCAGGGAAAAGTTGGAAAATGCTGATCCTTAATTACTTCTAACTCTGATGTTCACGTTTCTGCTTAAAACCCCTCCATGATCACTGCACTGAGGACAAAGTGCAAGC
>PVJH01006718.1:39536-84561 GCA_004026705.1 Nesogale talazaci
CGTCCCTCTCTCTCTTCCCTCTCCCTCTCCTCCCCTCCCCTCCTCTCTTCTCTCTCTTTCTCTCTCTCCCCCAGCTTCACTCAATCTCTCCTCCTTTTCCAATTCAGACCAGGCAATCTTTCCTCGACAGAATATCCAAATTGCAGAACGGGGGGACACAACTACTTTCCAGTCATTTTAGACTCTAGGACAGACTGGACCTGTCCCATTGGGGTTCTGATACCATCATTTTTTATGGAAGCCAAACTGGGAGGAACACCCTCTATTTCATCCTCTATTGGGTTATTATGGTAATTACACATTATAATGAAAATTATGCAATTCTAAAGTGTCTTTCAAATAGACACTAGTATCTTGTGGCAAGGCTTTTCTCTCTAATTTGTTAAAATGTTAAGTGTCTAATAATCCAATAAAGAATATTTCTTTTTGCCTTTTTACACATAAGCCTTTTCTTGACTTATTGCAGTGGTCTTCTACAATATTTGTCCCTTTCTTGATTGTCCTGTTTCACTCAGCATAATGTCCCCCAGGTTCATCCATGCTATGATTCACTGCCATTCTTTAGCATTGCATCATATTCCATTAGCTATACCATGCTTATACAGTCATCTGCTAATGGAAACTTTGGTTGTTTCCCTCTTTGTTATTGTAAATAGTTCTGTGATAGGCATATATTTATTCACATCATGATTCTTTTTTCTGTAGGACACATAAGGGGGCTTCAAAATGCTAGGGGCTCAAAATATTTTGAAAAAGGTAACAACATATGTAAAGATGTATTTGACAAAATGGATATAATGTATGGATTGTGATAAGTGCTGCAGGAGCCCCCAATAAAATAAGACTTAAATGGAAAGAATAGCAATTTTTACAACTGCAACTATTTTAAACATCGCCTTCCTCAAGTTTAAGACACTTTGGTAGGTGATGATACCAGGCATTTAGTCCATCACTAAAGAATTGTAGGTCACGGAAATTTAACTATGACAATGTAGGTTTGTTTTTTCTAAAACTTATTAATCAAGGAAAACTCCGTGCCATATCTATTTGTGTATATATATGTATGTGTGTATGTATGTGTGTATAATATATCCTTACTTGATGAGAGAGATGAAAAAGAGTGATGCTGTGGTGATGGAAGGACTCTTCGGTGAAGCATGACCAAGTGTTTTTCGACTAAAGCTTTAACTAACTTCCTCAAAACACTCTCACAGTAAGCAGACATTATTGTTCTCTGGTGATCCAGAAAGTCAACAAACAAAATGGCTGGAGTATCCAAATAAAAACAAAAAAGTGTTGCTGTGACTTTGTTCTTGGCTGGTCCATGCTTGCTTTGACTGGAACGCTTCTTCCCTTTGGTGACCATTGCTCTGATTGTGCCCTGTCTTAAGGAGCCTATTGGTCAAGCCCTGTTTCGTCGCCTGCTAGAATTCTTCAGAGAATTGCTTCAGGTCTTGATCACCTGTGCTTGCAATTCCCTTTGGAAGCTCTGCTCATGTCTGCAGGTGGTTTTGGCACCCACAGGACAGAGTTTGGTCCATTTCTTCCCTCAGAAATGTGTTAGCGGACCCAGGTGAGGTATCTAGATCTCTGCCTATTGTATCAGTTGTTAATCACTGGTCCTTTTCAATGAGGGGATGACCAGCATTCATTTTTCTTGATAACTGATGTGGGCTTCATCTTCCATATTGTCTGGTTCCTTCTTAAAACAAATGATCCATTTGGAAACTGCTGATTTCTTTGGGGTGTTGTCACTAATATTTTTTTTGTCAAAATCAATGATTTCACCATTTACTCATACAAGTTTCCCCATAAAGCAGTGGTTCTCAATCTTCCTCATGCCAGGACCCTTTAATACAGTTCCTCATGTGGTGGTGACCCCCTCAACCATAAAATTATTTTTGTTGCTTCTTCATTACTGTAATTTTGCTACTGTAAGTAATCAAAATGTAAATATCTGACATACAGGAGGTATTTCCAATGTTACAAATTGAACATAATTAGAGTATAGTGATTAATCACAAAACAATATGCAATTATATACTGTGAAATATTTACTTCTAATTACAAATAAAATTTTGTCTAGAAGCATTGGTGTAGCATGGGCAACACTCTTCGTGCCGGGTACTTGTATGTGGGTATATCTGCATGTGGGCAGACCCACATAGAGATGGATAGAGGGGAGCAGTGTCTCCGTTCCTAAGACCATTGGAAATACATGTTTTCTAATGTTCTTAGGCGGCTCCTGTGAAACGGTCATTGACCACCCCCCCACCCCCCCCCACCAAGGGGTCGTGACCCACAGGTTGAGAACTAGTGCCATAAAGGTTTGTTTTAGCAGATTTAGACTGCTCTGATTAGGGAATTTTGTTTTGTTTTGTTTTTGGGCATCACTGCTCTCCGGTGGTGGGAGTAGGAGGCCCAGCCCCACTGCTGGAATTGAACCTCCGTCCCAGTGGGCCGCAGTCCCGCGCACAACCACTACGCCACCAGGGCTCAGCCCTAGGGAATCTTCTTAAACTGGTGTCTTATTGTTCTTAGTTCCACAAACTAGATCCTGTTCGGACAAGTTCTAACAGATAACTACAAGTGTACTTGGGTGAAAAAAAAAGGAATTCACGTATGATTTTTTAATAATATGTATTTCTATGCTCCTTTTGAGGGTCCTTTATATACTAAGTATTGGAATTACTGGACCATAGGGCATTTCTATTTTCAATGCTTTAAAGAAGAGTCTGAGCAAAGCCCACATGGAAGAAGCACACCAGCCTGTGTGATCAAGAGGGGCCGAAGGGAGCAGGTCTTGAGCATCAAAGAACAAGAATCACATCATTATGAATGAGGAGGAGAGCAGGGTGGGATCTAAGGCCCACTGGTGGGTAATTGGTCACCCCTTTCCACGGGAGTCAAGGGGAGGAGACAGACCAGTCAAGAGGCAGCGGAGCAGTGATGATGAATACAAGTTTCCTCTAGTTCCTGAAGCCTTCCTCCCACCAACTACCATGGTCCCAACCCTACCTTACAAATCCAGATGGACTGGAGAAGGTACACTGGTAGAGAGGGGAGCTGGAGGTATGGGAAAACCAAGATGGATAAGCCCCTTGGCGCCAGTGGTGAGATTGAAGCTGCTGGATGGGTGGAGAGAGGTGAGGTGGAGAGACGGAACCAACTTCAAGGATATAAACATAAGCTCCTATTTGAAGGACGGGCATCAGGGGAGTGGGTTGGGAGAGAGGTCGGGCAGTGTAAGACATGACAGAACAATAATAATTTATAGAGTATTGAGGGTTGGTGGAAGGGGAGAGCAGGGGAAGAGGGGAGAGGATGGAAAAGCCAATATCAAGGGCTCAAGGGGAAAGGCAGATGTTTGGAGAATGATAACAGCAGTGGATATGTGAAGGTGCTTGGCACAGTATGTTTATTTATGTATTGTGAAAAATGATGTACGCACCCCCAGTAAAATGATTTTTAATTTAAAGAGTCTGACCCTTTTTTGCAGTGGATATAAAACTTTACGGCCACACCAGCAATATATAAGGGTCACAGTCTCGACACCCCCATGAGCATTTTTTTATTGTAATTTATTTATTTAATTAAACTTTGAGATTAATGCTGGCGTTGAGAGGATATCTAATTGTTTTTATTTGTATCACTCTAACAAAAAATGATAGCAAGCAATTTGTCATGTGTTTGTTGGCTATCTAAAAGTCTTCTTTGGTGAAATGTCTGGTTATGTCCTTTGTTCAATTTTTAATTGGTTGGTGTGCCTCTCTTTTGAGGTAGTGAAGCTTTCTATACATTGTAGACATCAGTCTCTTGTCTGTTGTCAAATAAAATTCCACCAAGTCTATATATTCTTTTATGACTCTTGATGTTTAGGAAGTCCTAGTGTGTCACTTATTTGAGTAGTTTTGTTTCCTAATGCACTTACGCAATACACTAGGTCACCCTTTATCCCTATTTTTCCTTTGGTCGTCTTTGTGATTATGGACTTTAGATTTAGGTCTTTGGTCCATCTTGAGTTCATTTTTATATATGGTGAGAGATATGGATTCTATTGCATTTTTCTGTTAGTGGATATTCAATTTTGAAGAACCACCTTTTAAAGAGACCATCTCTTCTCCATTTAAAGATAAGCTGTCCATAGGCGGAAAGTTTCACTCCTCAATTTTGTTCCATTTGATCTATGTGTCTGTCATTGCATCCACACGAGAGAAGGTAAATCACTAACTAGAGGGTAAATATGTATTAACTTGTGTGAAGGTCAGCACAAAATGATTAAGGCAAAGGAAGACAGAGGGAAGAACACAAGAGTCAAAATCAACAAAAGCAAACACTATTAAACACTTATGTAATGATAATAAGCATGATAATATATGAATGAATATGTAAATAACCACAATGAACGTTTGGTAGATGTTAGTTCTATGGCTGAGTTTATATACATTGAAAATACATTCTTGAATATAGTTAAGCTATGAAAACTTGTTTTTAACCAAACACCTTGAAGGAATTTATGACTGGCCTGAGCGCAAGATCACGGTCTCTGGAGAGATCAGTTGCCATAAGGCCACAAAGACTGTGTTCTACATTCTATTTAGTTAATTGAGGACTATCTTTGGTTTGAAAAGCCTGCCCGTGGATATCTAAGTTAATCATTGGTCTCTCTTTGTCAGAAACAAAAATGAATAAAGAAAATCAAAGACGCATGGAATCACTAATCCAAAGGACTGATAGACCCCACAAAGCTCAACTTCCATGACCCTGAAACCAGAAGCATTAGATGGAAACCAGCTACTGAAACCGCTTTATGGGAAGCAGTTGAAGTTGGGGAAAGGCAACAGGGATGGACTTACTATCTTAGGTAAAGTATTAGAAAAGGCTTCTTTGCTCGGTGACATTTGATCAGGAAGACCTCTAGGAAAGGATGGTGTAAGGCATGCTAACAGGGGAATTAAGGCAGAGAGAGAAGTGGGGGGGGGGGGGAGGGCCTGGGCAAGGTCCTGAAGCAGGAGGGTAAATGGAGGATTTGATGCACAGAAGAGAGGCCCAGGAGGCTGCAGCCGAACAGGAGGAGGGTGAGCGGTGAGATCAGAGAGGCTCTCAGGGCGTGCAGCTCATGATACCTATTGAGGGGAATGTTCTCCCACCTTTTAAGGACCGCTGCTGCAAAGAGCTGTGAACAGGCGGTCACCTGAGCCATGCAGGAAAGGACTCACGATGGCGGACAGCTGGGTGGGTTCACATGCAGAGGACAGAGAGCCAGGCACGGCCAACAAGGGGAAGAGAAGCTTGGGAGGCTCCCTGGCCAGGAGTCCATCTTCCGCAGCGACATGCAGCTCTGTGGTCATGAGGAACAAGATCTTCCAGGAAGCCCTCCGTGGCCTTGGCTTGATCACATCTATCTGTCCCAAAGCCACTCACCTGCCTGGTCTTCACGGGAGGAGGGGTGGGAGGAAATCGGGTTGGGGAGGGTAAAACGCTTTAGGATAATCCCTCTGAGAATGCACAAAACACTCACAAGAATCATGTTTTATTATAGCTTCACTGAGCGGGGAGGGAGAGTGGGAGGGAAGAAAAGATTCTAAATGGTGAAAGCAGATGCTGCAGCGTGGAGCACAGGGCCCTGTCTTTTTCTGTACCGGCTGGTACGCAAACACCTTTTCTGGTCCAGGGGCAGCACCACAAGGCCTGAAACCATTTGCATTGACTTAGGCCCTAAAGAAAGCCTTGACTACACATGTTTATGGTTTCCCACAGCCTCCAATGGCCACTGGGGTGCAAGTTCTAAGTGATTCTTCGACTGGTAAAACATTTGCTCAAAGGCAGGTGGGCGTGCAGGAGGGATGGGCGTGGCCAAGCACACTCAGAATGGCCCCTCTGCACAGGGCGCCAGGGCGGCTACAGACAGCACTGAGAGGCAGTGCCACGGTGCTTTCCGTGCACACATCCACGGGGACCCTGGGACAACCCTCTCTGTCTCCCTTGCAAGCTGCACGGCTAAATGACAGCACCGGCGACTGCTGAAACCTGACGGGTCACAAATAGGTCGCCTTCAGAGAACTTTTATGACAGTGGCGGCCCGTGGAGGCAGAGGTCATTTTCCTTCTTAAGGACACTCCTGAGAGACTACTGTATCCTCAGTCTTCAATTGAGGGCGCTGCGGGTTGTAAATCTCCTTCTACAGGCACAAGAGAAGCCCCATTGCTGGGGTCCCCATGGTAAAGTAACCAGATTTTAACATTGGTAAAGTGGGATACCACTGATGGGGAGTGGGGGAGTAGAGGGTGTATATTCCCTTCCCGTGCTCCTGCGGTTCCCTAGTTTGTCATGCATTCTTTCCAAAAATCAGGACTTTTTAAAAACGCCGTAGGACATGGGAAAAATTGTTTAAAATTGGGACTGACTTGCCAAAAATGGGACTGTCTGGTCACTTTACCCGTGGTTCTGTGCTCAGCTGCTAACTGAAAGCAGGCAGGCTGCATCTGGAGAGAGCTCTGCTGGAGAAGGGGCACAAGCACCCCAACTGGAGGGTCTACTTGGTATCCAGACGGGACTGACTCACACCACCGCTAGCACAAAGCAGACACACAAGGTGCTGCTGGTTCAGTGGTCTGACCCTCACCTGCCCTGTGCACAGGCACGGTTCACCCATCACCTCTCAGCAGAGCTTCCAGACCACGAGAGAGTAAGAAGAAAGGCCTGGTGACCCACCTCTGAAATAGCCCAGGAGAGCCTACCCCAGCACCATGGTCTGTATTCGATCTTGGGAGGGATGGCACAGACCCGGGCAGCACCCCATGCCCTTGAGCACGGGCTTGCCACCCTGGGTCAGGGGCTGACGAGATGGAAACTGAGAACACGAAGGAACATTTAGCTATGACAAATGTCCACTTGTCTCACCATCCCTTCTAGCACGTTTTTCATCTCCCCTTCCTCCTCCTCCAAGAGAGTAAGCGACCCTGCTCACCTCCCCCTCGCAAGGGTGTGCAATCTCGACCTGCAGCGTGCAAGCCCCAGACCAATGTGCCTGGAGCACAGGAGGATCTCACTGGTTCACACCCCTGCAAAACCACAACCCCACAACTTTCAATACAGCCAAGGCCTCTTCACCTAAGTGCACATTAGCTGCTGGCTTCGGCAGGCCCTATGACATGGCGGCCTCCCCCAGCGGGCAGGCGTACCACAGCAAGGCCCTCATTAAGCTATTGGGTTTCATTCCAGTAACCGTTCAAATACATTCTTCATTGTACCATAAAGCATGTTTGTTTGATGCGGGGGTTTTGATTCCCCCTCCCTTGCTGCCTGCCTTCCTACCACACCACTCCTTTCACTTCCCCCTTTACCTCCACCTCCCCACCCCCCAATATTTCCACAGCAGCCCAGTTTGGGGTTATTTGTTCTCATGCTAACACACTCACAAAAATTCAGTTAATTCTCAATGGGTCTCTTGGTCATTAGTGCAAATTAGTGAGGTTTTACTGAATATGGTCAGATCTGATTTGCCAAGTTCTTTTCCCGTTAAGGTTTTAAACCCATGTGTATTTCGAGGGAAATCTAATTTGTAGGTTTCGGATTCATTTACACTCAACTCACAAACGTGGTTCTGTGCGCGCCTCCGTCGCGGGGGGTGCGAGAAGCCACAGGAGCTGGCTTCCCTTCCTTCTAACAAGTTCTTGTTAGAATGCTTGCTTTGAAGTAGGCATTTGGGTCGTGCTGGAAGCAAGCAGAACTAAACCCCAGAAAAATGTCAAGTAAGGTTTACAAACCATGTTCGAAATGTTTTTTCCCCCTTGCCCCAATAATTATGCTGTTTAAGGAGAAAGAAACGCTAAGGGTGGACCATCTACTTCAGCCGTCTTAAAGGATGATGTCACCACCGCCTGCCTGGATGATGCCGCTTCTTGCAGAACTTTGCTCTAGAAGGGGGGCCAGGGAGTCATCTGTGCAGAGAGGACATTCTCTGCTTCTTGTCCTGCCCTACCCACTTGGCCATTGCATGGACTGTCAGTCACTAGGCCACCCACCTTGTCCGCTGTTCTCCCTAGGCCTCTCTCGGTGGCTGGGCTTCTCCCAGCTGTCCCTTCTACCAACAGATGTTCTCCCACACCCTTGGACACCTTGGTCTCCTCTCCCTCGCAGCTCCTTAGCACGGCCCGTGTCCTTGCACTTCACCACAGCTCAACCCTCCCCACCACACTCCCGCCACTTCCTAATGTAAACCCCAGGCAGGGTCAAGAGTCCTTGAACCCCTTGGTAGACTCTCAGGGCTGGCCTGTGGTTGAAGCCATGGCAGACTTCACTGCTGGAATCCTTGACCCCCAAGCTCCTGCTCCCAAGGTCGTCTTCCAGGATGGCACCTTCTTTGGCTCCTCACTGCCAATCCTGGCTCTTCCCGCCATGACGGATGGCTCCCGATGAGGACCGGGTCTCACTGGTGTGCTGAGAACCCTAAAGGGTGGCATGAGCAACGCACAGGCCGTTTACAAGCACTCCACCCACGTTGAGGAGTGTTTTGCTTCTCTGTCGTTTTCCTTCCCTAGATTTCCATTCAACGGGAATTTCTGGAAAGACCAATAATAGATTCTCAGACCCTGGGGAGTCCATGCCAGGGCCTTGTTTGTCACTGTCTCCTTCCTTCCCAGTGCCTGAATGTTCACTTCCTGGGTCTGGGGTAGAAGCGCAGGGCTCGTGGGGTGGCGTATCTAGGCCCGTGGGCGCTGCACAAGCTGTGCTAGGATCGCTCAGAGCGCTGGAGTTTCCAGTGGATGGAGACAGGCCTTTGTCTGCAGCTGCTCTGAGAAAGTGCCCATTGATTCTGGGGCTAACACAGAGGCAAGCTGGCCAACAATTCTGCCCCGACAATTCTGTAGGTTTGGAGACGTAAACCCATTTCTAAACATACCATATCATCTATGCAGGATTATAAGTGCTATCCTAAGTATCAATGCATAACACTCTCTTTTTTCCACACAGATATGAGAAGAAACTGACACGGGTAAGGCAAAGCCCTGAATGAGAAAGCCCTTTGTTAACTTGCTCCTGAATTTCTTGCTCTAACACTTTTGGAGAGCGTGATCCTACAATCTACTAGAGGATGCGCAAGGGTAACCTCCAAGCCACTGGGGAGGCCCTCTGAGCGGAAAGGGTATTCATTCACGCACCAGCCGCTCGCTCGTTCATCAGCCTTTGACAAGGTGTGAGCCACGCCACAGGAAGCACACACTCTCCATCAGATGAGCCGGCCATCTCTGGAGAGAGAGTGGACAGCAGACACAGCCTCTCTCCTCTCTTTTCCCGTTCTCACATGCTGTTGGCACATTAAAGAGCCCAGTATGTACACAGTCCCCGCATGCCCACCTACCAGCAAGTGTTTTCCCAATCTGCTAATTTTGTTTTCTTTAAAAAGAAAAAAGGAATTTCTCTTCACTATCCACTGCCTGACTCTCCCCTTTTTTGGATTTTAACTGGCAAATAAGGGTGGCTTTCAACAACTGGCCATTATAAACAGCTTCAGCCTTTCCTCACACCCCCTACTCTTTCAATTAACGTGTACACAGAACAGGATGAGACCGAAAGTGGCCATCGGAAAGCGGTTAATGTGAACGGCACGTGGATGAGGTGTGCATTGCACCACGTGGAAATTTGATCTTCAAAGGAGATTTGAGCAAACATGGAGCTTTAGTTAATGGATTGCCTGCTTAGGTCCTACTGTTCGCCGACTGCCCCCGAATTGCCTCTCTTACAAAGATGCTTGAGAGATGCATCAGGGTGAACAGGTAGCTCTGCAACCCAGCTAGAGGAGGGAAACAGTGGGTCCTGGTGGGGGGATACGTGTCTGTTCACTTTTCTGGTACCAACTCTTCATAATAAATGCTGAAAAGAAGTTCATCAAAGTGCCATTTCCATGTCTGTTCCTCTTACACATTTACCTATATGTTCTTTAATACATCTGCTTTTGGAAGCTCTTAAACACCCCCCACTCCTCGCCCCACTGTACAGCTCTTCTCCTTAAGGCCGAATGGTGAGTTAAAAACCATGGGAATGAGGTGAGGACCTGGGGCAAAATATGCAGGGGAAGAAAGTCCGACAGTTTGACATCCGTGGCTATTTAGATCGTTGCTAGGCAAACAATACAGATGGAAAAGAGGACCGGCCTCGCTGCATGCCAAATTAGAATGACAGGAGGTTGGAGCTGGAAGGGGTGTCAGCAACTGTGTGGCCAAAGCTTTCATTTAACAGAGGAGGAGACGGGAGTCCAAGGATGTTAAGCGATTTGTCTGAGGTCCTGAGAGCTTAGCAGAGCCAAGGACTTAAGCCGGGGCCTCTTGACTTCTGCTCTTTCTAGCACGGGCTCAGCTCCATGCAATCACACCCTTAGAGGCAGGCGCCCAGTAGTAGCTAAACGGCTCCGTTCTTTCTTTTTACCCGAATCTCCTGCAGGAAAGTCAGCTTCATTTTTGTTTCCCCCTTGGCCTCTGTGTAAATCCCTCTCTATTCTTATTTGGACCACAAATAAATTAATCCACACAAGAGAAAAAACCACACCAAAACACCACCACCACCACCACCAAAATAAATAAATAAAATAATGAAGAGAACAATTCTTTCCTTTCCAAATCTTATGTAGGAACAAGAGGCAAAATGTGTATAAGTATACAAAAGGGTGAGTACCCCAACATCCCCCACACTAAATACAGACAACGTGGGCTCAGCTATTCATTTCCAGCAGAGGCTTGTGCATTCTAAGATAGCCCACATGCTCATCGAAAGGTGTGTGCGTGTGTGTTTCTTCTGAATAGGTGACTATTATAACACAAAAAGGCCTGTTATAAAAACAGCAATATGTATTTGTTTTCCAAATTCTTCATTTAGAGTCCAGTTTAGCCAAGTGTCACATCTTTGTAACTTTAAAATAGCCATTTTTGATAAAACACCCTTATAAATGAACCAAGAAAACCAAGGTAATAAGCATGTGTCTTCTATGGGGTAATGAAAGCATGTATGTGTGTATCATTAAAAAAATAATCTTGATTATTAATAATCTTGATAATCTTGATAAACATATAGGGCTGAGCTCCGGTGGCGTAGTGGTTGTGCGCGGGACTGCAACCCACTGGGACGGAGGTTCAATTCCAGCAGTGGGGCTGGGCCCCCTACTCCCACCACCGGAGAGCAGTGATGCCCGACCTCCCCCCAAAACAACAACAACAACAACAACAACAACAACAACAACAAATAAAAGGTGAACATCATCTTCTTATATAATTTCTTGCAGGACATTTCATTTCATGTTTCTACTAAGCTCAGAATGAGTACTCGAGAAGAGAAGTCCCCTGGATGATGTTGACCCCGAGGAAATGCTCTAATAATACCCAGAAACAGTGCTGACCTGGGTGACATGGGTCTGTGAACATTTCTGAAGTTTCTCTCCCTCGATGGGGATTCTCTGCACGCAGCCTTGAACCTGAACCACAAGACTGCCCATTGCGCCATTTCAATTTATTTTTCCCAATCTGTGTCCATCGTCGTGTGACTCCCCCACTCTAGGGGACGGTGAGAAAAGCAGTGTGGCAATGTGTCCCTGCTGAGTCTTTTCAAAGGAATGCGCTTGCAGCTCTGAAGAGTTTTAGTGCACAGTGATTTCAAAAATATTTTGCTGAAAGGCCATCCGTGGTTTGGTGTTGTCAGGAGAAGTACAAGGGCACTTTGTTCTGAAAGGTTGTCTCTGAGATACAAGGCAAGGGATAGGCTTGCAAACAAAACCAGAAACCAGTAAATGGAGTCATATAACTTGATAATCTCATCTTCTTAATGTGACAAAAAGTCAGCCTGCATTATCTTGGGCTGGGGTGGGGCTGGCCTGACAGAATGACTGCATGGAAGGAAGAGAGATTTTACCTTCTGTGACTTCATCCAAAGCAGAAGCAGAAGGGGTGAAAAGACTGGAGAACCAAGAACCTATTTCAACACCAAACCATGTTGCTACTCCTTTAATAACACATGCACCATCAAACCCAAATTCATCCTCATCATCCAAATAAGTGAGGAGCATGTGGAGAGCAAACTAAAGTGGGGTCCATGGAGTGAAGGCCTTAGTGGTAGTGTCAGCAGAATGGAGACAGCCGCATGTGGACTTTGGCTACAGAGTTGAAATCTCTTTCACCTTGCTAGACAGGCCTTTGTTTTCAGGAGGCATTGTCCTTGGTCCCATGGGTATTCTGAGGCCCAGGGGCCCATGCCACCCCAACTCCTCGCTCCTTAAGGTTCTGGGTAAAACTATAAAATAAGCTGGCAGAGTAGAATTGGGGTTCCAGCTGTTTGGATGCTGTGATAATCAATCACATTTTAAAAATAGTTTCAAGGTTTGAATGGCATGCCCCCAAGTGCACAGTCCTAAGAGCGGAGGGCCAGGTTCATATTCTCTGAGTGTGTGTTCTCAGGGAAAGAAGGAACACCTACAAATTCTCATTTCCGAACTCAGCACTACCATCGCTGACACCTCCAGGGTGCATACTGGGTTCCAGGCAACGTCATAGACTCCATGTCATCCTTCATGACTCCATGGGCAAGCACCATGAGTTACCACATCACATTTTCTGCGTAAGGAAACTGAGTCATGGAGCAGTACTTGTGCAAAGGCAGTAAAACGTATTTCATATGGTGTCTGTGAGATAAAAAACAAAATCACTAAGAGGCAACATGCTAAAAAGGACCTTTGAAAACACCCAGTCTATATTCTAAAAGCAGACATGAGGCCTATCAAGAATCACAAAAGGGCAGGCTAGTTGTAGTCATAAACCCAGTCTTTCAGTTCCTACATTAGTGGCCTTTTAGAAGCACTTCTTCTGTATGTTGCTCTTTGTAAGGTAACTTCTGCATATGATTTCATATATATATATGAAAAAATATATAAATATTAATAATATATATGTTACTCTGGGGTAGAAGGAGAAAAGAAATGTCATTTCCACTGTTTCTTTTCTTATTTAGGGGCTTCTCTCTGTTTCTTTCATTTTATTAGCAGATTAAAAAGCTCTGGATGCCAGGAAGTCAGAGTGCATGACAGCTGGACCCAGGGTCAAGATCAATTACATGACAGTGATGGTGATGGCTGTGACTCCATCTCATTCACTGCAGACCGAGTTTCCTTAGGGCATGGTGCCAAACATCTTATGCATATGATCTTATTTAATGCACAGTCTATCTTTGAGAGTATATTCGTTTGAAAGTCAGAAGATGGCTAAGCCTGAGCTTTACAAAATACAGACTTTCTGGAGCCAAGATTCCAAATCCCAGTTGTGTTGACTCAGTCCAAAGTCCAACTAAAGAGGATAAATTGAAGGCCAAGCAGATTCCTGCTTATGGGCTTTGGGCTGGGCACCGGCAATGGAGGCCTCCTATCTACAGCGAGGACATACACGTGACCCCTGGTGATTTTGGGAAGTGAATTTTTAAAAACAATGGTTTATAGTTCATTGGTCATCCTAGAGCAATCTATTGGCAGAAAAAGGCCATTCTCTTGAGGTTTGGTGGGGATACCCTCCTGGTGACCACCTGCTCTCACGTTCACCCACCCAAGAGTGAGTGACAAATCCACCTCCCATCACATGACTCCTGCTGCCCAATGTTGGAGTCTCAAGGATCAGGTTCCCAGTGCACCACTGAGTCTAGGGGTGTGTGACTCATCAAGTTAGCAGAATATGCAGTGCTGTGTCTCTGGCCATTAGTGAGTGGGCAAGAACTTCTATCACCAGCCATACTGCCTCTAGCTGTCTTCTGGGCCCAAAGATTTTCTTCTGGGAACAAGTCCTCTGACCTCAACTACCATCTGAGCCAAATGGAACTTATTTCAGATCAAGTGCTATTAACTAGCTAGAGGCAAAACTAGGGGCTGTTCCTCTACATGTCAAAGACTCCCTCCTCCATTACAGGAAGTGGCATGCTGCTTAGGGCTGGAGAGTATGCACACATTCAGGTCTTTGAGACAGGAAGCCATTAACCTGGGTGGGACCCCATCTCGGCCAGTTGGGCTTAATTCAGCCAATGGGGTCAAACAATATGGACCACACCTTCCAACGGGGCCCCTGAGAAGCCATTCGTTTTTCTCTCTGGCTCTCTCCCAGCGGTTCTGACACACAGTTCAGCATGGCCAGGCCACAGTCCCACACATTTGTGCCATTTCTATCCTTTATAAAGCCACTTGGATCACAAGTCAGGCTGCAGTGTGAATTCCTTCTCTCGTGAAGCCAGGGATCGAGGTATTTCTGCCCAACAGGGACCTAACAGTGTCAGAGCCCCAGACAACACCTACATCAGCAGGAACTCCACCTCAGACCAGGTGTGACCCTCAAATGCCACTTAGTCATCTTTTCTCCCATCGTTTTTGCTTCTATGGGTCCTGCAGTAGGACCATTTTCTTTGTTTGTTTTTATTGTTGTTGTTTTTTCTTTCCCTTCATGCTTATTAAAAAAAGCCCTTCTGTTTTCCCTTTTCCTTTCTTCTCTTCTGGTTTTCTTTTTTCTCTTCCCTTCTTCTTTCCTCCTTAGTTTTCTTTGTTACTATTCTCTTTTTTTTACTTATCACATTTCTTTCCTTTCTGTGCCTTCCTTTGTTTCTCCCTTTGTTTCTATTTTCCATTTTAGTTTTTACCTTACTTTTTCCTGCTGCAGTTTGTCCACTTACCCTACTTTTTTTTGTTCTCTATTATTATTTGTTGTTAAATACTGCTTGAGTATTTAGTTTTTTCCCTCTTTTCCTGTCCCACCTGACAGGAGAGGGCAACCACGCCCACAAGGCCCAGGCACACCTCACCCTCTCCCCCCCACCCCCCTCCCGGACGAGAGTCACTACTGTTCCTCTACCACCAAGCACCCAGACACGACAGCAGCCAACCCCAGCCGGGCCTGCCCTCGGCTGTGCTGCACCCACAGCGCACAGAGAATGGTGCACACACTCATATGCTCTATCACACCCACCCGGAGACAGGCACCACGCGTCGGAGATCACAGCAACCTATTGTCACCAACCAGTATAAATACAACACCAGAATGCCTCAGAGGCAGCAGAAATGCAGCTTACATGAAGAAACGAGGTAGAACGGCTCGAGCAAGAAGACTGTGCTGAGGAAGGAATGACAAAAACCACTGAATGAAGAACTCACATAAATAGCTTGAGAAAAACATTGAAAAGGCTCTAGATAAAGTCATGGAAAATAGAAAATAACTAGAATCATGTAGATAGAAAAATCTATAAAAACCGCCAACAAATGAAAAACTTCAAGCCACATGGAAACGTCAAATACTGGAGATTAATACTAAGACTTCAGAAATACAAAACACACTGAAAGGGCAGTTGACTTGACTTGAATCAATGGCAAATCTCTCCATCTTAATCTGCTGGAGGAACAATCAGGCTAAAAGGAATAAGAAAATCTGAAGGAAGTCCAAGAATGATGTTGGACACCATCAAGAGAAATAACCTCTGGGCGATAAGAATTCCAGAGCGGGAAGTTTCAGTACTGAGAAAATTATCAGAATTATTGAAAGACAACATCTCTGACATCATGTAGTACAGAAGATACACGTTCCAGATGCTGAATGGGCTTCAGACAGAATAGATCCCAAAGAAAAGCACTAAGACATGTCATAGTCACACTTTTCAAAACCAAAGACAAGGAAGTAATCCTGAGTTCAGCTGTGGGTGGGCTTGGTGTGAACCACAATGGAGAGCCAGTAGATTCAGATCTGACTCTCTGCAGAAACCATGAGGGCAAGAAGGAAATAGGAGGATGTATATAAAACTTTGCAGTACAGTGCATTATTTTAGCCACAGTCACTAACTCTCACCAAATGACCTTTTCATAAGCAGTCTGGGTTAGAGAATGGGGGGAAAGATATTGATAGCGTTCAGCTGTGAGTACTTGTTAACAGGATCCTGCTGGGTATAAAATGAGCCATCTCAGAAGCTGGAAGTGGGTTCCGGGTACCAGCAAGAGAAGAACCAGGTGTGGGCCTGTCATTTAGCCCCTGACAACCCCATACTTTGACCCTCTGTGATCTGGGATGCAGCTAAGGCATATAGTAACAGAGTCAAGAGCAAGAACACAAGACAGGTCAGTGGCCGCCCCAAGCTACAGAGCAAGTGCAGTGGCGGGGTTGGGAGCAGAAGGCCGGCTTGTGGAGTGACGTGCTTCTTTGGGGGAGCCGAGTTTGCTGACCCAAGGAACTGGAGTGGAGTGCCGCTAGGTTGAAGATTATAGTTGAGTGGCATACTCTTTGAACACTTATTGGCAGCCTTAAAAGAGTTTTGTAACATTGCAGAGCAGAGACCATGCCATGAGGCTGCAGGCCAGAGAGAGGCCTGCTTGCAGGCATGGCAGAGAGAATCTGTCCTGAATGAACAACTGTGTCCTGAGCATTTTCCACCTGAACAGTAACTTGCCAACTTAGGAAAGTAAAAAAAGCTCACAATCATGAACACTGTGGAGTTCTGTGTGGGCACTGAAAGAAATTGAACATGTTCATAGAAAAGTAGAGTATGGAGAAGATAGAATGTTGTGGGACACACACTCAAACAGAAAAAAACCTGTCAACCAGGAATCGTACACCAGCAAAATTGCCTCTGAAATGTGATGTTGAGATTAGAACAGTTCTAGGACACTAAAAGAAATTTAACAAAATGGGAAAAATCCAGACTAACCCTTACATTGTTGGACAGAGAAGCAACAATGGTCACCAATAATCTGAGACTGACAAACATGACAACCCTGCTCAGAAGTCAACGAGATACAGAAGCACCTAGAGTCAAACACACCTCAAGACTGAAGAGAGAGAACCTGAGACTTCAGTTTGTAATGAAGACAATTACAAAGTGAACCAGTGTAGCTAGCCAAGGTTGGGTGAAGGGAAAGACAACATACAAGAGAGGCTGCCAAAAAATTAGAGAGCAGAGGATGGAGAGGAAAAATGAAAAGCAACAGAGGCAATTACTATTATAAACACAATCCTGTAAATCAGATGAGCTGCATATGTGTGGGAGAGAGTGGGAGTATACCCACATGTATTTACAGGTTTGACAGAGGAGATCTGTGTTTGTGTATTTATTACAATATATCTAGGAATGTGGCAGGGTATACAGAGAGCACAGGTATGAAAATTTCCTGGACAAAATCAAATGCCTTGAGAGAGTATGTCACTGGGCCTGGGTGATCAGTCCCAGGGGACAGGGATGTCAACAGGCATCACATCCACAAAGACAATATTCTTCATCCTACTTTGCTAAGTACTGACTGGGACCTTAAAAGCTTCCGAGTGGCCATGCAAGGTGCAGCCATGGGTCTCTCCCTGTCCAGAGGAAAGGAGAGTGGTGATAACTGAAGACCCATGAAAATGATTAGTCCAATGATTACTTAACCATTTGCCTCAATGTCCCTGGGATCATAAGAAATCGATGGTGCCCAATTCTCTTTACCAACTATCAGAAGATTCTAGATAGAGTGAGAGAAAAATGGGAAACAGTCTCAAAATCATAAAAGAGACCAGGTGGACTAGTTGGATAGCAATTAGTGGCACCCCTGCACAACTACGATTCTTGGTCAAACTTGTGGTCTGGAATTGAACTCACTCCGGGGCTCCAGTTTCAGCCAAACAACTGTGAGGCCTGTAAGAGTAAACAATAATAGTAGTGATGTGTGTACACCTTAGAATAAGCTACCCCTGATAGGAGGCCTGGTAGGGCTTGATCAAGGGCAAGGTAACCCAGAGGAATTACTGAAACCCAAATGAAGGTTGAGCATGATAGTGGAGCAGGAAGAAAGTAAAGGGAAATAGAGGAATGAACTAGGAGGCAAAGGGAATTTATAGAGGTCTAAATACAGGCATGTACATATGTAAATAAATTTATATATGGTAGTGGGGAAACAGATCTATGGACATATATTTATAGGTTTAGTATTAAGGTGGAAGATGGGCAATGGACTTCTACTCAAGTACTCCCTCAATGTAAGAACACTTTGTTCTATTAATCTGGCATTCTATGATGCGCACCTCCCTGACACAATTGCTGAAGGCAAAGTGGGTGCATAAGCAAAGGTGGTGAAGAAAACTGATGGTGCCCGGCTATCAAAGGATATAGTGTCTGGGGTCTTAAAGGCTTGAAGATAAACAAGCGGCCATCTAGCTGAGAAGCAACAAAGCCCACATGGAAGAAGCACACCAGCCTGTGTGACCACGAGGTGTTAATAGGAGCAAGTACCAGGCACCAAAGACCCAGAACAAAAATCGTATCAGTGTGAATGAGGGGGATTACATAACAAAGACCCAAAGTCCATCTGTGGACAACTGGGCACACCCTTACCGAAAAACTGCAGGGAAGAGATGAGCCAGCCAGGTTGCAGTACAGCACTGATGAAACATACAGTGTTCCGCTATTTCTTTAATGCCTCATCTCCCCTACTATCATGGCCCCAATTCAACCGTACAAATCTCACTAGACCAGAGCATGTACACAGGTATGGTAAGAGTTGGAAACACAGGGAATCCAGTACAGATAAACCCCTCAGGACCAATATTGAGAGTAGCCATACCAGGAGGAGAAGGGGAAGGCGGGAGGGGGGTGAGTGTGGATGGGGGAATCAATCACAATGATCTACAATTGGACAATGGACAACAGAAAAGTGGATAAAGGGAGACCTTGGTCAGTGTAAGGCATGAAAAAATAATAATAATTTATAAATTATCAAGAGTTCATGATGGAGGGAGAGAAAAAATGAGGAGCTGATGCCAAGAGCTCAAGTAGAAGGAAACTGTTTTGAAAATGATGATGGCAACAATTGTACTTCACACAATGGAAGGATGTATGGATTGTGATAAGAGTAGTATGAGCCCCAATAAAATGAAGAAGAAGAAGAAGAAGAAGAAGGAGAAGAAGAATCAACCCTTTGAATCCCAAAGGACAGTGTTTACCCAAGGAGCAGCTTCATTAGCATTAGGGAAGGGGGAGGGATAGAAACGAAGGGAGGAAGTGAGCAAAGTGAAATTACATTGAAGGGACTGCAAGGAATGAAATGAAGCAAAATGTGTGCGGACTATTTACTGTAAAACTGATGAGCCATCCTGTGAACCTCCCCCAATCCACAATAAAATAATTAAAAAACAAATGCAAAAAAACTTTGCAAGGAACGGCAAAGGAAACATGGCATCGGCAGAGGGTAGGGCTGCAGCGTCAGCATGGAATAAGTTGTAAGATAGGCATCTTTACAACAATGCCAAAAACAAAGACTTGTGCTGAAGACAGTTTATGTACCATTAAATATTCTTATCTCCATAAGGGATTTGATTATTACTTTGGAGATTCAGGGTCATGATTTTATAAATTCTCCCAATTAATTAGCCTAATAACAGGCTTAGTACTTCTGTTCTACCTCCTACTTTATTGTATAGTACCGGAGGCCTTAAAAGCTTGCAAGAGGTCATCCGAGGCATAGCCTCCGAACACAGAATAAAGAAAGGAATAGAAGGATATGGAATATGTGGCTAATTGAGTCCATTGATAACTGTGTCCTATGTCAAAGAACCGGATGGTGCCCAGTTACCATCACTGAACATTTCTAGCCACAATTCTATGGAAGAATCCTGATCAAAAGGAGAGAATGCCAAACAGAATTGAAAATTCTCATTGACTTTCTGGAGTCAGGGAGACTCTCAATGAACTCCTGAAGCAACTCTCCTGAGATAAGCTTTAAAATGTACACCAAATATAATTTCTGAAGTCTTCTCAAAATGGAACAATAGCTTAAATAGTAAAACATGTCCACCGTGAGCATTAACGCAGTTTTATGATCTCTATGGATCAAAGGGACACAAGCAATGGGAAAGATCGGCACCCTCCGGGGCAGTGTCTTCATGTGGATGAGGGAGGGGCAACTCAGGGCAGCAGAGTGAGGCGCCCAACTCAAAGAATGCAATCATGGCTCCAAATGGTGTATGTTTGTTTGGTGTACACAGTCTCAACAACAGCAAAATAGATTCTTAAAAACACAGTGGGAAAAACCCTGAGCTCTGTTTAGCAGTTGTTGACTAGGATTCCACAGATTTCCGTTCATTAGCCTCATCAGTGGCTATAGGTAACACAGCCCACTTGCAGCGGTTGGACTTCTGTGGAAAGATGAGGCTCCTCTCTTAGGACCTTTGCCTTTTCAAACGATGCAATGCATTGGGGGTACATTTCAGGCAGTAGCAGCAGATCACCAGCAAATGTCCATACCCAGGCTTCTAACTTCCTGCACATCCTCCCCATGACCTAGGAATGCCAGTGTCTCCTTCTACTCTCAGTCAGTGAAAATATATCTGACCACCATCTTGGGCCAAGCCCAGCAGTGGCTCTTGAGGACACAATACTGCACAGAGGAGAACTAAGCTTGGGTCAAATCCAGCACGATGCGCTTCACCTCCCCAACTCAGCCACATGCTTCTCTCTCCGCGAACCTCAGTCCCATCTGCGGAGACCTAGGTAACTCCAGACTTTGAACCCTTTAAAATGAAGACCTCAAATTTAACATTTTAAAGACATTAAATCATATTATTGGCTTTTCTTGTACACAAGTATAAGATTCCAAAATACTCAAGAGGGACTGGGAACCCATCTACCACCAGCCGCCACCCGAATCTGAGTCTTCTGATCATCACAAATGCGAATTATACTTTCAGAGCATATTTTCCTTCCAAAATTTAAGAAATATATGAACAAGAATAGTCATCTTGTGATTCTTGGGTAATTTGTTTGTGCATCTTTCTTCTAGCCAGCTTGCATGAAAGTTCCCAATCAGTCTTACTCCTGATTTCCTTGTTCTTCAGTTCCCAACCCCCACCCCCACTCCCAATGCAGTCAGGGTTGGTAAAAGTAACAGTGTATGATCCTAAGTCGCAGAAGGCACTGCCATTCCCGTCTTATTTTCTTGGCCTGCTTGCTCTGGGATAAGTCAGCTGCCATGCAGTGATGACACCTGAGCAGTGCCATGGAGAGGAACTGCAGCCCCAGTGTGATAGGTAGGTTTTTTGTACCAACCTGCCCAATGAACACATGTGGGCTTAATTGAAGGGTGGAGAGATGAACGGCTCAGCAAGTCTCACCTTTTTTGTCTCTTGCTCTTTGATGACTGGGCCAGTGTGTGGTTGCCTTAGCTGGTTCTCTGCCGCAACTTGCAAGCTACACTACCTGTGGGACCACTAACATGTGGGC
The DNA here is from genome assembly GCA_004026705.1 of Nesogale talazaci. Classification (NCBI taxonomy): domain Eukaryota; kingdom Metazoa; phylum Chordata; class Mammalia; order Afrosoricida; family Tenrecidae; genus Nesogale; species Nesogale talazaci. Next base: position 60,777 of record PVJH01006718.1, read on the forward strand.
TGTGTCACTGTAGTTTGAGGTTCCTTCAAGACCTGCTCTGCCATGGTACTGGAGTGTACAGTGCTTGAGCTGGGGACTCTCGGACCCTGTGTCTGGCTGCCTGTTAGTGATCTGCCTTGCTGCTTGCTGCCTGTGACTGGATAGCCTCAATTGCTCTACAGAAGACTCAGCTGTCTGCTTCCTTGTCTTGCACCTGGCAATCAGACTGCTAGTGTAATGGAAGTGAGTTGCACTGAGTCATTAGTACCGCTCTATAGACTAGCTGTTTATTTCTTATGTTGTATATCTATCTATCTATGTAAATATATATAAAATCCAAAAGTGACCCGGCTTTGTTTCTCTAGAGGACCCTGTCTAACACAACCAGTCAACAGTCAGCATGAGCCTGACTATGCTTCTTTAGAAGGAAAACTCCCAGCCGCATTCTAGCCTTCAGATGACTTCAGCCTCAGCTTATACTTGACTGTAATCTTATGGGAAACTCCAAGTAAGAAGTGCTCAGTAAATCTACCCTAAAATTCCTGGCTCACTGATATAATGACATAAAACTGATTACTGTTGTTTTAAGACATTAATTTCTGGGTGGTTCTATATATTAGTGATACAACACAATAGATCACGACTGTTGGTGCCAATCATGAGAACATGCAGGAGTTTGGCATGTTCCTTCCCCTTTCACAGCTACTGAGTGGAATCTAACCAATAGCTTAGCTACTTTATAGGGCAGCTAGAACTGGCCCTGGAGTTTTTGACTCAGACTGTAACTATTTCCAGGCATAGAAAACCTGTCTCTCTCTTAAGAGTTGACATGCTATTCTCTTATAACCCATCAGCCCCATCATTCCATCAACTACCACCGATCATACCATTATTAATGATCACAGTTGACCAAATGGCCCCAAATCAAGTAATGACCTTCAGATTTATCTTTTATTACTGAAGTTTTGTTGTTCAGTACTGTCGAGCTGGGGCTGGCTCATAGTGGTCCTTATGCACAAGAGAATGAAAAGCTGTCTGGTCCGGTGCCAGCCTTACAATCATGGCTCTGTTTGAGCCCAACTGCTGTGTCCATTCCTCTTATTGACTCTTCTGTGGCTGCTTAAGAGGTACTTGACAAGATGACCAGATTCTGTAATCACCAGCGTATCAATGATGTAAAGGAAGGTGGATGCAAGATTATAAGATGCTGATTTTATCAGGTTATAAAGGTCTCTGTTCTGTCAAAATTACTGGCACTAAGTAATGGTCTATATTTCCTTCCACATTAAAGTAAGGCGGGGGTGGGGGGGCAGGGAAGAAGGTGCTTAGTTTGCTTTCTGAAGTTAACTTTTGAAGTTGTGGCTCTGAATGTGGTGGAGTGAGGGGGTCCCAGCAGCAAGGAGGAAAATTGGAAAGAAGGGAGAGGAACAAACCTCAGCTGAAATTCATTTCATTCACTTTCCCAAGAAGGAAATCTGAACAACTCCCTGTGTGTCCAAAAGGCTTCATTTCAAGCAGTGCAGATATGTAGCAAGATCTTTTAGAGAAAGATAATTTTGAAAAGCTAGGCACTGGGCACTGAATCTAAAGTCTAAAAAACAAGGACATACTACACATGAATTCATAGGACTTGCCTGGCTGCCAAAAGTTTGATATTTCACACTGGTACTGTGGGGGAAAGAAGTATTTCAGAGGCCTGCCAACTGTGCAATCCTGTTTCTTAAAATGAGAGCCATTCCGTAGTAAAGGAAAATTACCTTCACACTCTACAAAGTCTTTACTGCATGCCAACTGGGTGCTTGGGACCAGGCAAAGAACTGCAGCGCAGGGGCTGACTGAAAGTCCTGGTAAAGGGTTACACCCCAGAGTGCTAAGATAGCTGAGCAGAAAGTTTTCCACCATGGTCTAGATATTTAGGCTGTCAGACTATCCACTGGCTGAACTTTCATCAGAATTAATATTTTCATTAAAATAGTTTTTTAAAATAAAATTATTTTAAAGGTAACAGTTGAAACTGACTCAAGAAATTCTAACTCTCACAAGAGGGTAAATGCTGAAGGGATGCCTGCCTCACGTCTCTAACCTCATCCTCTGGTCCAGGGCCAACTGCTTTTTCAGTCTGTCTGTCTCATTCCAGAAAATTCCACATAGGTACTAGACTATTTGTACACGCATATACAATCAATGAGAGATATATGCTTATAGGTAAACACATTCCCAACTTCATTTAATATAAATAATAGCACAGTATTTCTTTCTGCCACTCTACTTGCTTTCTGGAGGATTTGGGTGGGGCTATAAGTATTTTTCAGATTATTTTCCCTCTCTGTCTTTATTATACACTAAATTCACTATCTGTATTTGGGTACACGGATGGTCATTTGGGGTTGTCTTATCCCTAACAATGCACTTTGGATTATTGGAGTTTTGAATATGTTTTACTATTCGGTCTGACTACTTAGTGCTTCCTGGATTATACTTTTCCAGAAATTTCCTGAATATTTCCATACATTTGGTTTGATAAATGAACTTTAGAACTGCCTAGTGTCTCCACCTCTCCCAAATTTTGGTTTTAAAGAGAAGTGTGGTATCTTCATCTGTGTATCACACAATCCTGCAATGTAGGTTGCCTTAACTGTATGCTACATAAGAACGAAACAGTAGGTCCATTACAGCAAATATTATCAATGCTTTTACTATTTATGAAGGATGTTCATGTACACCACCTCCTTTAATCTTCTTGCCTACTTTGGGATTAAAACTCACACCAAGCCAACTGAGAGGATTGGACTCATGGAGACTCTGCAGGGCAGAACAGAACTGCCTCACAGGGGCCGAACTGGACAGCCACATCTTTCCACTATAGAATTTCAGCGAGAAACCAAGCACTTAACCCACTGCCCCATCACAGCTCCTGTATTTGAGACGAAGCAGGGCAGATACTATTCCTCTCACATGAGAGATAGAGAGGGCTCAGAACCTCCCCTCCCGGCACGGAGATCCCAGTGGGAGCCTCACTCCCTGTGCTTCCCCACCCTGTACAGGGATTTCAGCATCCTACAAACACGGCTGTCTGTCTCAGGCCACCTTCTCCCAAGGAGAAACAGGCTGCAGGGGGAGACAAGTTTTTACTTCTAGTTTACCTTCCGAAATTACTAAGTGTAGATGACCCTTAAAGAACATGGGAGTTTAGTGTACTCTGCCCCCTCCCCCCGGACCACACGATTGAAAATCCATGTACACCTTTTGATTCCCCTAAAAATTTAACTACTAACAGCCTGCTGTTGACTGGAAGCCTTACCAATAACATAAACAGTCAATTAGCACATATTTTGTATGTTATATGTATTATGCTCTGAACCCACATAAAAGCTACACTTTCAACGCAAGAATAAAAAGGTATTTCACAAAAGGTGCATGGTTTTTGCGCCTGCTGGTGCAGCTGCAGGGACAGGTTCACTAATTTTTTCTTTTTTTCTTAAACAACGGTCTTTACAGTGGGTTCACTTTTTGTGCCATGGTGGGACAGCGCAGGTGCAGACCTCCTTCTATGTGCGGGTCAGCAATTTAGCTCTTCCTTGACCTGTGGCCCTGACTGCGCTGCTTCTTGGCAGTTGTTCCCGCAGCACTAGTGGCACTTCGTACGGGTTCCAAGGTGACATGGAACGTCCCTGGTGCTGCACTAAATAAACATGAGGAAAAACAGGTGTCGAACCACAGGAGATGGATGACATCTGACTGGAGAGAAACTCCCATGAAGACAGCTAGTGCCACATTGTTGTTATTACTTTTAGAATCCATGTATAAGTGGGCCTTCCATCTTCAAAGGTCAGTCGTATTGTTCTCCTTTTCCAAAGGTATGGCTGAAGGATACACTGGAACCAGCTTCCCAGGTAAGATGCACACTCCATGGGCTCCATCTCTGCCACTGGTCAGGGTGTTAGTTACTCTCAAGTTGGGGTGACTGTCTTGGACAGAGGGTATCTCTGTCCAATGACCCTTTGGATCATTAACAATGTGACCTTCTGGAGACAGAAGGCATCTGGATATGCCTGTCTTCCAAGGCATCTCTGGGTGGTTTCGACCCTGCAACCTTCTGGCTAGTAGTTGAGGTATCCATTGTGCCCCCCAGGCACTGTCATGCTATAATGTTCCAGTATCTTTTCCAGAAATAACCCGAAAAAGACCAATGAACTTGCTAGGACGTTTACCACAGTGGTTTCCTCAGCTCCCGTTTTTGCTGTCTCACCCCTTGGCCAGCTGCTAACACTTACAAAGGCGGGCCAGAGGACAAATGGAGGCTCGCCTACCAAGTGTCTAAATATTTAAACAGCCTATGTTTTACAACTGACTGTTAAATAAAATGTGCTTTATCCTCCTACCTTGGCAAATATAGGCAAATACCTAGGAGGCCCAACCTATAGTAGGTTCTGGCAGCCGCTGCCTTTTGTTTTAGGATGCCAGCTAGGAAGGGCGAGGCCCTCCAGGGCCTGGAGTGGGGTTGTGGGAGTCTCCAGTACAGTTCAACTGAGCCTAGAGCTGCTCCCCACAAATCTGAGAAGGCTTGATCATTGCACTTAAGCATTTTTCCCTTGGCCAACTCTTTATAGCACTCTCTAGTTAATGAAGGACTTGACATCTACCTGTGGAATAAGCTACTGTGAGGCTCCCCGAATAAAGTGCACTTGCCCTTCTGATGTCCAGGGGCTGGGCTGGGCTTAATGGAGAAGGTAATTGTGTTAGTCTAGGTAGACTAGAGAAACAAATTCAGACACCCATGGATATAAGGGTATGGTTTATATACAAAAGGAATGGAACATTGAGAAAGCATTCCAACTCAGTCCAGTTCAAAGTCATAAGTCCAATATTAGCCCATATGCCCGATACCAGTCTATAAATCTCCTTCCGATTCACGAAGTCACAGGTCAGTGGGTGCAGAATCCTGGCACTGGTAGGGGTCTCCCCATGGCTCCTCGCTTCCAGGGCTCAGGGTCCATCAACAGCATCCTGTGGTGATAGAAGCAACTCAGTCTGGCAGGGGTCTCCACGTGGCTTCTCCAGCTTCAGAGGTCTGGTTTCATCAGGGTAAGGCCGTGTGGCTTCTCCTCTGGGTCCTCCAGCTTCTGGGATGCTGCCATCTTGTCTTGTCCACAGGTTGGCTTCTCATCCCCATGATGGAAATATCGTGAGATTTTTCAGAAGTCTCGGGAGAAAGCCATGCCCACACAGAGGCCTCATTGGCTACTCAACGGCTATCTCCAGATTAACAGGCTAGACTCCACCCCTACATCCCAATCATGAAATTGGCATAATGAATACATGACCACCACAGTAATAAACCCTGACCCTCCGTGCAGTGGTTACTGTGCTGGGTGGAACGGCAATCAGTGGACATGTGCTTTTTTCTCTCGCCTCCTCTCTCAAGTCTAACAGGGCTCTGACCACATGCCAGGATTTCAACATTATTGCTGAGTGACAACTGGCCCGAAAGGCTTTCTTCCTCCCAGGAGGTGTGAATGGTTCACGGCTCTAGTTCTTCCTTAGCCCCTCCAGGAACTGCGTCCCTGCCAGCAAGGCCATCCGAGCTTATCCCGGAGGGGCCGCTTGGCCTCAGGACTGGGTTTTCTTATTTAGATGGGGAGGGGGGGCCGGCTTCTCCACAGTCTAGTCTCCCTCCGCATATGGAGCAGAGTGCCCGTCCCCCTCACAGTGCACCCAGGATGCATTTTCTTCCTACACTTTTCCCTTTGGTACAGTCCTGAGAATTTCCCCCGTGGAATATGGAATTCCCACAGTCCTGGGCAAGTCTGCTTTTGTTTTGCTGCAGAAGAAAGAAGACAAAATCTCCTTTCATGAAGAAAAAAGGACACCTCATTTTAAAAGGCTCCATCTCCAACTGCAGCTGTCCGATTCTTATATAGCCAGCTATAGACAACGAACCATTAGATGTTGGAAATTTACTTCTTAAGGGGTAGACAGAAGAGCTCTCTGATAAGAAGGCAGACTAGTATGGTCTGGGTGGAAACAGGTTCCACTGCAGCACATGAGGCTGTGAATCAAGAGGATAGATCTCCCAAATTTGAAAACAGAATGTCTAGACTCTCTTCCTTATTATGGGCCATGCATAAAGCATAGATCATAAAAACATGTCTGAGCCTGTACAGGAGCACAGCATGGACTAAGGCACTTGACCAGAAACATCAGGTTCTATCTATGTCTTGGAATCCAAATCTCTCTGCTATTTGGGGATCTTCAACTTTTATTTTCCAATGGATTTCTTTCTTTTTAAAATGTTTTATTGGGAGTGTTTACAGATATTATTACAAGCCACAGCCCCATTAGATCAAGTATAATTGCACAACTGCTTTCATCATCAGTTTCAATATATTTTCTTTCTTCTTGAACTCTTTGATATCAGCTCGCCTTTACTGCCTCCCTTTCCCATCCTACCATTTCCATGGACCCTTAATATATTATAGGATATTATATATATTTTCCATATCTTACATCATCCAATATATCCATTCACCTACAATTCTGTTGTTCACCCCACTTGAGTGGGGTTATACAATCATCATTGCTATCAATTCTCCTCTCTCCCTCTCTTCCTGTGCCTTCAGGGAGTCATTACTCCCATTATATCTTGGATTTCATGCACAGAAAATCTTGATTTTAAGCAGATCTAGCAAGATTAGTGAGGTAAAACTTAGGTCATAATAGTTGGGGGAGGAAATATTAAAGAACTAGAGGATAGTGATATGTTTCATCAGTGCTGTACTGCCCCCTGGATGTATCATCCCTTCAGTGTGGCCCTTCTGTGAGGGACTGTCCAATTATCTTACAGGTGGGTTTTGGGTCTCCACTTTGTCCTCACTCCATCACATCATTTTGATTGCTTGCTTTTGAACTTCTGATACCTGTTCCTGGTGACATCTTGTGATCGCACAGGCTCATGTGCTTCTTCCATATGGGCTTTGTTGTTTCTCTGCTAGATGGCTGCTTGTTTAACTATAACCCTTTAAGGCCCCAGGTGCTCCACCTTTTAATAGTCAGGTGTCATCAACTTTCTTCACCACATTTGCTTGTGCATCCATTTTGTCTTCAGTGATCATTTTGGGGAGGTGAGTATCATATCTTAGAAATGACTCTTTCTGGTATTATTATTTTTTTATACAAAAGCTTCCTGATTGACTCGTGATGATTCAGTCCCATTTGTACCACACTATAGTGTACCTGCATAGGGATTACAAGTTAGTAACAAGAACGAGAGGTCAGTTATGTTGTGTATTGTTGTTGAGGGCCATCCATGGAGGTGATCTGGGGAGAGTGGGGTTTCCAGGGCTGGAGTTTTTATGGAAGCACACCACCAGGTCTTTTTAACATGGAGAAGATGAGGTGGTTTGAACTGCCAATGTGCCAATTATCAGGTGAGTGCTTACCAGGTTATGCCATTAGGACTCCTGACATCAACTATAAACCCAGTGTCATTGGGTCAACTCTGACTTCTAGCTGTCTTTTAGTACAGAATAGAATGTCTCCTACAGGATTCTGACATGTATGTATGAAGATGTATGGACATGTATGGAAACAGATGGTGCTTTCTCCCAGAGTGGCTGGTGGGTTTGAGACAGCAACCTTATGGCTCGCAGCCTGACACTTACCCCCCTGTGCCACCAGGCATCCTTTTAACTTCAGTCCACAGTAGATGCTTTCAATTTGCTCATTTATAAAATCCTCTGTACTCTATTGAGCATTGGAAAGAACAACTTTCTGTAGTAAGCCTACTTCCAGATCGCAATGGTTAGATACTGCTCACTTGGATATAAAAACAATCTGGTATCAGAAGTATTTATGTAAATAAGTTCAGTTGCGGTGATTAAAAATAACAAACACAGTGTTCTGTGTTTTATATGTATTATTTCCTAAATGCCACTCTGCAAAATGATTGAATAGTCTACTCAGTGATGTTGGAAGATAATTCTTGGAGCCCTACAATTGACAACACAGTGCCTTGTTGCAGGTCTAATAAGTGGGGCTCTGTTCCTAAGAGCTGCTGTCTGAGGTGCTGAGTGCAGAGATCAATTAGACAGGCATTTGTTGGCGCCAATTATAGTTCCAGCATGATGCTAGGTGCTGAGTTTCATACTTTCCCCAGCATGCTGAGGATTTCTTAATCGGTTTCGTTACCCCCTGAACTTACTACTTCCTGTATCTTCTTCTCCTGAGCAGTGTGGGCAGCATTTTGCCTTAGATTGCCGAGGAATCAATTCTGTTTGTTGTTTTGCAGTTACCTGGAAAATGTTTATTCACAGGGACGTAGTGTGCATTTATTGAGAGAAAAACCAGATTTGGGGTCTAGAATGGATCAGAGGGAAAAAGTGGAGTTTGTTCACTGGAAAGTTGTTCTCTCTTCAGACCATTTGAACATCTGTTTAGCCCCGTGTGTTCATTCACTCATCCATTTCTTACACTGAGCTTCCAATGGACCCCAATCGGACAATTACAATGAAGATGCCAGCCCCTGATTTACCGGAAGATGAGTCCTCAGCAGGTTTGGATCAGGACAGCACATCTAAGACAACTTGGAGGATGATGGGCCAGTTTAGGACAGGAGTCCAAAGGGACACCTGAAAGCGTTCAGTGACAGTCAAGGCTATCAGAGGGAGGATCTGCACTCCTCCCACCCACATACCCCTCCCTGCATCATCAGGGACGCTCTGAGCCCAGGTGTGTCCGAGCTGGGAACTAATTCCCTCTCTCTAGCTCCTGACCTGGGAAATAAGTGTGGGTGCTCAGAATCTGAACTAATCTTACAGTGGAGAGTGGGCAAGTTCTCCTAATCAGGTACATGAAAAGCACTAATACTAAAATTAGGACCCAGTACATTTGTTTATATAATATTATACAGTCTCTCTTTCTCTCTGTGTAGGAGAAATAGAGAAGAAAAATTTTAATTAAGTTGGAAGGAAAGTGTATAATCTTTGAATGTTGGAATAATGTGGGGATGGCGATTTCACAATTACCCTCTTTGTGGTTCTGGAAATGGTGGAAATTCTCATTTGTCTTGAGGTCAGGTTCTGCTGAAACAGACTAAAGAAATGGGCCAAAGATTAGGACAGCTAAAAACTTAAACCGTCCTCACCAACCAACTGTGTTAACTGAATGTCTGAAGCAGCCACATGTCACGCATATACAAAGTATATTTTAGGGCTGAGCCCTGGTGACGTAGTGGTTGTGCATAGGACTGTGGCCCGCTGGGATGGATGTTCAATTCCAGCAGCGGCTCCACAGGAGCAAAGGCTGGGCTTCCTACTCCCACCACCAGAGGGCAGTGATGCCCCAAAAAACAAAACAAAAGAAACAATATATTTTAGGAGGGGTCAATGACTCTGTACTGGTGGAAATTAGCCATCAGTGAAAGTCAGTAGGAACTATTTCCAGGTCACAAAATGTCCTTGCTTCTATGGAAACCTGCTGAAGACCAGCTCACAATTCACTCTGTCTGAACCTTCCAACAATGCTAAGTTTTTGTTCCTGGAAAAGCTTTGGCAGTTCGTTTTCAGCGTGCACACTTTCTGAAACTCGTCATTTTTGCTACCCTGCCCTTTCTGCATCTAAGCCTCAAGCTCCACGCGTGGTTGGTTCACGCCATCTGCAGCAGAAGTAAAATGGCCCTTGGGACAGAACTGTTTGGCCACCAAAGGGCAGAGAGGTGGGGCTGGAAGGAGATGAGTGTTGCGGATCTCAAAGCATTCTAAAACGTTCTGCCACATAAAGAACACATTACTGAGAACCTAGCAGGCACTCTGGTGGTGTAGTGGCTACATGTGGGGCTGCCATAGGTAAGGTTAGCACTTCAAAACCACCCAGTGGCTCAGCAGGGAGACGGCAGGACACTTTCCACTCCCTTAAACAGCTAGTCCCAGAACTCACAGGGGGCTGACTGTGAGTTGGCATGGACAGTGGCAGGGAGTTTGGTTTGGTTCATTAAGGGCTTATCACTCTCACCTTTTTGTGTTCTTAGTGCTCTAGAGCTTGGTGTGACTCGGGGTGCGTACAAAACAGCAAAACCCTGCTTGCACAAGCACTGTCCTCACACAGCCCAGTGTCTCACAAGCACTGTCCTCACACAGCCCAGTGTCTACGTTTCTGCCACTGCTGTGGCCACTGTGTCAAATGGGCCTTGTTGGGGGGCTTCTCAGTTTGCAGGCAGGGAAGGACCCCTTCCAAGTACAAGAGACACAGTCTTGCCTTTCTCATCTGACCTTACATGGAAACACGACAGAACTTTCATAAGGCTGGAAAGAAAGCCAATGAGCGCGCACGTCTGAGACTCTGCCCCAGTCTCCCAGGTCAGGCTGGACCTCTTCACGCAAGTCTCAGAAGGGCGTTATTGGCAAACCAGCATTGTCATCTTTATTTCTGAATTTCTTCAGGCTGACCATAGTTTTGAAAGAAAACACACTGTTCCTCGGAGCTAGCGTTTTGGGGGACATTTTCTATAGATTGGGGTTACAGAGAACTTGCCAAAATTTACAAATGATGACACAGGCTCAGGAAAAGTCTTGACTCTAAAACTCTTGAAAATCTAAGACCAAATGTTCAACTGTGATCCCTGGGAAACAGACTCCGTGAAACTGTGAGCTCATGCAAGACAAGCTTTTACACTTCTATTTCCATATATATGTCCCTGGGTGGCACAACTAGTCAAGTCTCAGGGTTGGAGGTTCAAAGCCACTTCGAGGTAACAGGGAAAGCTTCTGAAAGAGCGTCCTGCCTGGAGAGCTCCTGAGGAGAACTGCCCTGCCCACACAATGATTTCGATGTGTAAGAGCTCTATGTTTTAGAATTAACTGGACATTTTAATGGCTAGAGAATGCATAGATTTTCTCTGACAATCACGGCAGGACCACACCTCAGGCCCAAGGCAGGTGATGCTGACTGACACACATTGGGCAGAGCTCGCTCCTGGGTGGAGTTCAGGGAGTTCCCCATCCCTGTCCAGGAGCTAACAGGTGAGCCTCGTGAGGGATTGGGCAGCAATACCTCCCGGCACGGCGGGGCTGCAGCCACGTGGTCTCCACTTTCTGGTCAGTACCTGCCCTAGTTTGTGAACGATGAGAAGTAGAAGAGTGTTCTCCACACATGTAAAATGCTTCCACGTGGTTTCAAGGTCAACCAGGGGCATTCTTCTGGCAGCCTGTTGAACCACCCCTGTACCCCCACAATGGAGCAGGTTTCTGCAGGGCTTGCTTATGGGAATGAGCACATTAAGTGGAACCGTCTTCAAAAAATCTAAGCAGCAACACCAGGCTTTATCAGGTGGGGACCCTCTCGCTCATTAGCAAACCGCCCCCTGTGGCGACAGCATCCAGTGAAACAGCATGCCCAGTGACTGGCGAACAACTGGAAAATTGGTTCAAAATGACACAGCAATGTGTCAGACACATACAAACTCCCTCTTTAGGGTCTCTCTTTAGAAGCATGGAACCTTTCACAGCACGACCACAAACAGTCAACCTCGCTAATAACTGCCAAGTCATCTGCTTCGGGGTAGGGGAAAAGCCAGCAAAACAACAGCGCAGCTTCAAAAGCCTCTGTCTTTCTGACTCAGTTTCCACACTCGGAGAGACGTGTGTCGGCTTTCTCTTGCAGGCACGGGCTATTTGCAGGAGGGGGACGGGTAACTGAGGCGGGTGCCAAAGGGCACATGGGTATCCCTGTCGTCCTGACTGGGCACAGTGTGTCAGATGGTATTCATTTGGAATAAGGAGATCGATGACATGACTTGTCCAATCCTCCTCTGTGTAAGGGGCTTGCCTCGAGGCGGAGAGGGGCAGAAACATATAAATCCGCCTGTCCGGAGGCAACCAAAAACATACCAGCTCCTCTTGGAGTAATTTAACCAACGAGATGATTTAGGGGACAGTTCAGTGGCACCGGTTTTGGAAGGCAGGAGCTTAGCCCAAGAAACATAAATCAAAGGTGACTGGCAGGGAAAGGATATAGGCAGCAATCAGCCAAGCCATGTGCATGCTGGCACCGATTCAATGCGATCATTTATAAAAATGTGAAGGCAGGAGTACACAAAGGGGGGGCCTGGTGCTAACGAAATCCACAGATAGCTTCCACGCCGCCGAAATAAACACTTCCAGATGCGGGGGCACAAAAACCTTTCACAGAGAGAAATGTTTTCTTTCATAAATCTCAGGGAGGGGCTCTTTGCAGAAGAGGGGGAACAATCTGGAATGGAGACTGAGCTTCCGGCGGGCGGGAAGGGCTGACTGAGGTGCCTGGCCATGCGGGCCACGGAGAACCGCACATGCATCTCCTGGGAGTGTTGCTGCAGCCACTAACGCTGGTTTCCCTTCAAAGGGCAGAGAAAACGCTGGCCATCCCCAATCATCTGCCCCGCCCCACCAGCTCTTTTGGGGTGGGAAGGGTGCAAGGGTGTGCAGGAGGGGGCTTGAGAGGGTAACGATAATGAATTCACACAGAGATGAAAGCCACCAATCCGAGTTTAGGAAAGGAGGTTTTGGAATTTACTCTGGCACAAAGCTATTGCAGGCCTGCTGCTGACGATGAAAGTCATGGCTTTTTTTCATGAAGGATTCTATTATAGTCATCTCTCAGGAATGCATGGCCAAGTTCATTAATGGCTTAGAAGTCAATTTGTTCATCAAAGCAACAGAGCGCTAAGTGGAACTTTCTGGTCATATGTATATAAACACTCCCATAAGTCCAAATAGAAATCGAGATGATCTTTTTCTTGTATCTTTTAAGTTAGGTGATTTTTGAATTATGCTTTCCCTCCTCTCCTGAAGGCATTTTCCTGATTCCTCCCTGCCCCCACATCTTTTTTGAATTGGTCCATCTTTAAACTTTATGAAAGTTCTCTGGAAGCATCTGGGCACTGAATGTGGCCTTGAGGACACTTTCAATTACTTGTCCTGAATTATAAACTTGTCACTTAAAAAAAATCATTTTATTGGCGGCTCATGCAACTCTTATCACAATTAATATATACATCTATTGTATGCAAACCACATTTGTACATTTGTTGCTTTCATTCTCTAAACATCCTCCTTCTACTTAAGCCCTTGGTATCAGCTCCTCATATTTCCCCTCCTTCCCCACTCCCCCTCCCTCATGAACTCTTGATAATTTACAAGTTATCATTATTTTGTCACATTGTACACTGTCCGATGTGTCCCTTCGCCTGCTTCCCTGTTGTCTGTATCCCAGGGAGGAGGTTACATGCAGATCCTTGTAATCCTTTTTGCTCCACCTTCCCTCCACCCTCCTAGTACCCCCCACTGGTCCTGAAGGGATATCTGTCCTCAGTTAAACTTGTCACCTTGGTTCTCTCACATTCAGGCTCTTATTCAAACTGTCCGATAGGCCAAGGACCTCCTGAAGATGAGTTCCTGCCCCCACCTCACTGCCAAGGTCTCAGGAGAGGTTCTTGAGCCTCCTGCCTGGAAGGCTGCAGTCACCGGTCTGCCTCCGTCTCCTGCTCCTCTCTCCCCACCCAGGGCTGCTCTCCCCTCCACACTGGCACCTGGCCACTTGTCTACACGACAGATTGGTTATCAACCTCTTGCTTAAAAAAACCTAGACATGTCCCCATGTAGACCCATTGGTCAACAGAAAATTGTCCTCATCCCTGAAAAAAATTAAGAGGCAACACTTGAATCAGAGGGGAAAAAAAAATTGAGATTTGCCTTACTTAGAGGCAAATCCTTTATTACATGCAGAGTTTCTGTCACAAAAGGAGAGCTTCCTACCGAATATGGCCTACTCACTGCTGCCCTACGTCACCAAGTCTAAGCACAAAGGCTGGGAGTCCTTCAAATGCTTTGTCTCCTCACCAGGCACCAGACTTAGTCTCTGTCTTTGTCTGAACAGCCACACTGCTTTCACACATCTACCTTTAGTTAAAAATTAAAAAAAAAATTCTTCCTACTTACAGCTTTTTCTGTATTCCCACTTTTATGCCTCATCTTCCGCCTCATGAACTCAGGACAATTACTTTCCCATGCTTTTTTTTCTTTAACTTCTTTTGGCAGCATGCACTTACCTCTGTGCCAGAAGCACATTGGTCACTACGTGTTGGTGACACCAGCCACTTTGGCCCCACCAGTATGTGCACCCCCTTTACTGTCATGGAAAACAAACTCTCTCTCTCTCGCTCTCTCTGTACATCACAGGCCATGGTAGTTCCAATCGCCTCATATGCCTGTGAAACTTGGCCTTGAGTCAAGACCAAAGAGAAGTGATGCACTGGCATGATGGTGTTGATGGTGAACTCTGAAGGGGAGTCCCATCCACGGCCAAGAGGGCAACAGTTCTGCCTCGGAGCTCCTGGGAAGCTGGGTGGGGAGCTTGGTCTCACGTCCTTGGGACACCAGGATTGCTAGTGCAGAGTCAGGTAAACCGAGGCAGCAGAAGGGGCTCAGTTCTATCAGACACGGGGCCAGGCAGACTTCGTTCTGCTCCATAAATGGTCACCAGGGGTCGGAACTGACTCAAAGACACCTGACCGCACACTTGTATCTTTATCCCAACACAGTTCTAATAAAATGTTCTGCAAATGTTTACTGAATTAATGAATGACTGAGGACCTCAGGACATGTAGGGACATTGACACAGAACCTTTGCTTCTCAGTCGTTTGTAGTTTGGCTGCACAAACACAGGTTCTGCCCAACATCGCCCATGCTCAGAACTCTGGCGCTGTCCTCCGCCCGCCTGGCGGAGCGTGCTCATTCTCTCAGGAAGACAGGCGCTCTCAATGGTTTCTCGAGCAGTGGTGGGGGACAGAAGGACATGCAGCAGTACAATCTAACTGTACTTCCTTATTAATTTTTCATTTTAACCATCTGTGAGTCAGTTGCTGGGTCAAAGTTATGACGTGCCACCAACAACTAGAGGTAAGTTTGTTCTGTCATTTCTAGCATCCTGGCTCCAGGAAAAAGCACGCCTTCCTCCCTCCTCTCCTTTCCTCTTTCTCCCCTTCCTTTCCCCCCGACTCTTCGCTTGCTTTTCTTTCCATCTCCCCTTGCACGCTCTGGCAACATCGCCCGCTGGGGTGAGGGAGCCTTGTCAACTATCACTGACTTATTAGACTTGTACCTAATTAGTCTTGAATACAAGCATGGGTGTTTCGGGTTAGATCAGGAATGTGGAATGAAATCAGAGCCAGAAAGGTAGTCTCTAACTTCTCCACTGGAAACTGTAAAATTTGCACCAGTGTTTGAATTGGAATTGACGGGAGCCCATACGCCGGGCTGTGAACTTCTGGGGCTGGAGAATTAATTCAAGGATTCCCTGCCCCCCACCCTGATATTGCCAGCACCATCACCTTGAATACACCTGGGAAAATTTGAAGCCCGACATTGGGTTCTGTCCTTATGACCTCTGCCAACCAATTAGCCAAACCATTTCCAGACCTGAGTGCCTACCCCACGCTTTGGACACCTGCCCAAAGCTACAAGTGTGCTCTAATCAGGTGGGGGAACCTGCCCAGGTGCCAGGGCAAGAATTAACATCTGACTGACATATGGGCTCCTTGCAGCATGAGGTCATGCACAGGTGGGGTACAGAGGTGAAATATTCGACCATATACACCACAGACTAGGGCATTTGGGTGAAATGAAATCACAATGATCTTTTTCTATCTTGAATGTAGCCTTTAATTTATGCTGGCATGGTAAGAGAAAGGAACCACTCTCATTTATGAAGGTGCAAATCTTCCAATTTAGCAGCTCACCTATTACATTCTGAGATTAACTTTGCAATGACATCAGTAAGTTAAAGGAATTTCATGATAATTTTGATTATTTTGCATGTCTAATATATATACAAGTCTCTTTTTAAAATCACCCAAACAAACATCATCTCTCATTTCATAGGCTCCCATCCTGGGTGCTTGGATCACGCTATCTACTTACATACAGAAAACATGCAGGTGAAGGTGATGGCTCCCATGACGGTGAAAAAAACAAAACCCATCTATTTCAATTACTGCAATGTGCCCTTTTCTAATATTCACCTGGGCTAGGTGGAAGCATTAAGGGAAAAGTTAAACATTTGCAACATCAACATGACTAATAGGCTGACTGCCTGCCTTGTATATGGAACTCAATCTTTATATCTGTGCGTGCATGTGGACGTGCACATGTGTACACACACACACACACTTCAAAGAAGCTTCTGGTCAGTTTCAGAGCACAGACAAGATTTGAAATGAGAACTGGCTCATCTGTTCCCTTCAACAAATCCTTTTATTGCTTCCATAAAGTTCCTAGTTAAGCGAACCTATTGACTGTGTGTGTGTGTGTGTGTGTGTGTGTGTGTGTTAATAAGGAGAAGACAATTTTCTCTTGGGAGTCACTCAGAAGAGGTCTTCCATTCGACTCTCTATGTTCTCATAAAACTGCCACCCCCTGCAACGTAGAACAGAAACTCCCATCATAGACTCCAGTCCTTTCAGACTCACTGGTACAGAAAGTGTCTCTTTAGTGTCCGTGGACCATCTTCCCATCCAGATGCTCTATGCTTTCCCAAGATTCAGTCTGCGTTTTATATGAAATCAGGATTCCTGAACGTCTCTAGCCACCTCAAATTTAAAAAGACTTGAAAGAACACAAACTTGGCTATCATCTTTAATTTTGACTTTAACCATGTCCCCTATTAGAGAATCATCCCCACCCCCAAAACGATCTTCAAAATCTAACATCTCATGGAGGATTTCTAAGGCCTCATGTCTACTTGAATGTCTAGGTACAATTGTTGCCCCCCTGAAAAGAAAGCATCTATTATCTCTTGTTTTACGTTAACTGGGTGATGGGGAAGAAAGGCCATCTACAACAAAAGGGGTGTTAGCAAGGCATGGGGGAGATTAAGAGTCACGGACAGCAGAAGAAATTAACGTGATATATACAGTCCTGCCATCATAACAGTGGCTGATGAATAGATTCTAATGGGTGTGAAGGGACAGAATGGGTATTCGCACAAATAGATGTAGGCCTGAGAGAGCATCTTGTATTTATCTTTGTCGTGAACATATCTATGAATGCAGTAGCGCACACTGGGGGTGAAGTTACGAAGACAGCTCAAACATAACCAAATACCTTGAGGGAATAAATCACTAGGCCTGGAGGAGGAGCAGCTTAGTACTGTAGTCCCGGGGTGTGCTGGCACCTACTGGCTTCACAGTTCCCAAAGACCCTGTGCTACTCTGACTCTGCTGAGCAGGGACTGGGCCGTAAAAACCTGCAAGCAGTCACTGAAGATGTGACTACTGATCTTTCCCATGTCTGCAGGGAGGAAAATGACATTAGAAGGGGAACAAAACCAACCAGGATGCAGACTTTTCGCACCACAGGGAGCAGACTCTGGCAGGAGGAGGAGGGCAAAGGAGGGCAGATAATGCAGCAGGCTGGGTGGGGGTTGGCACACTGCAGATCTCGAGTATATGGGGCTCTTTTGGTACATGCACGTGGCCCTGAAGTAAAATGAGAAAATGGGAATTCTTTGGATCATGGCGATTTCATTTGGAAAAATATATTTATGGCTCTTGAATAGTTTTTAAATTGTTGTGAGGGACAGGATTGGCTCTTCCACCTCTCAAATCTACTGACCCCTGAGGGCTGTGGATGGGTGTTAACCAGGGGGAAGTTCATAGAGGGGAGAAGAGAAATCAAGGCGTGGATGAGGGGTAAACTATTGGGAGAAGAGTTGATGAGTGGTTTAAACTGTGGAATACAAAGTTGATTATCTGAAATGTAACACCCCCCCCCCCCAAACCACCTACTTCACAATCCAATAGTGTGATTGAAAAGAAAGAAAATCAAAGAGGCATGGAAACCACTAGTCCAAAGATGCCTGTCTCTGTGGTGTTGCTATGAGAAGAACTGTCTTAGATGGTGCCTACTGTCACTGCCAACTGTTCTGAAGGAGCCCACATTTAAAGGTCCTGGGGAGAGCAGGAGAAAAGATGTGGAACCAAAGTCCACCTCAGGAATGGGGGCAGGCCCAGTGGTCAAACAGAGATGGCTAGGAGTTCTGAGCTAGGCCTCCTGGTCACCCTTCTGGTTTGTTATTAAGTCATTTACTCCTGTTGCTGAATTTTCAGCCAAACAAGAATGGGAACGAGAACATCAGGGAAGTATGCACATCTTCGAACAACCCACCATTTGAGAACAAGGGGTTGTCTTTTACCATGGATGAAATTCAGAAGGGTTAGGAGGAGAGGGGTGGAGGAGGCGTGGCGAGAGGGGTGCAGTAGGAGATGATAAGGTGAAATGAGTAGTGTTTCATGGAGGGGATCACAATGGATGGGAGGAAGGAAACTGTCTGAATTGTTGAATTCAAATTGATGACCAGCTCTATATTTCAAGGGACAATAAAAATCCCCACCCCCTCCAGAAAATTACTAAGCATTACATTGGATAATAAACCCATGCATCGACTCATTTAGGAGTGAGCAGATATAAGATATTATTTGCGATACAACTTCCTAAATCCACACCTCACTCTCTGCCATTGAGTTGGTCCTGATTCTCAGCAACCCTATCCTGTACCAGGACAGAGTAGTACAGTCCTATGGCTTTCTAAGATGGTAACTCATTACAGATGTAGGAAGCCTCATCTTTTCCCCAAGGAGCAGCTGGTGGTTTAGAACTGCTGGCCTTGCATTTGCCAACCCAACGAATAATCCACTAAGCCACCCAGGCTCCTTGTTACATTACTGTAGACGCTATTATTTGATCCAACAACACTCGCTTCAGATTCATGATTTTCTTTCTTCAACTTTTTCAAATTCTTTATTTCTCCATTTCTAATGTGTCCTCTTATTAAACTTAATAGCATATTATTTGAGCAATAATAATTTGCAAGAACTCGGCACTTTTTGACCTAGAGGTACAATAATATCATATGGCGTCACCTAGTAAATTTGGTAGCTGAATGTTTTTTTTCCGCCCCGTTTCAAACTTAAAAAGAACTAAATGATGAGTTTCATTTTTATTTTTTAGTGAACTCAGAAAACACTTTCCCACAATAAATATGCCACATATGAATCCTCTTCCCTAGAACTGAAATCTCACAATTATTGGGGGGGAAAAGAACAACAACAACAAAAAATTTGGCTCTAGTCATTGATAGATTGAGTGTGCCCAAACATTTAGGGAGAAACTGTCCAATAAAAATACAAAGAATTCAGAGCCCCGGTGGCGTAAGTGGCTGAGTGCAGAACTGCGGCCCGCGGGCTTGGCTCAAATCCAGGGCGGCTCTCAGGAGCAGCGCTGGATAGCGCCCACAACCACCAGAGGCAGTGATATGCCCCCCCCAAAAATACAAAGAATTCTTACCAAGTTCTTACTCAGTATATACAGTATATACGTATTCTTACTCAGTATATACATTAAAAATTATTCTATGATTTTGTGCCATTTAATTTTCCACATGGAGCACATAAAGCACACACAGGGGTGTAATGGGTTCATGGCACAGGATTTATTCGTAGATATGAAATTCTTGATCAGACTAACCAGAACAATCTGCCATGGCAGCTTGATTTTTTTAAAGGGAAACCATTCAATGTGAGAAACACGTACAGGAACTGTCCTCCTTTTCATCCTTGTTTGTCGATTACAGACGGACTGATTAGTGAAGGGCACGAGCGTGTCCTCAATAGCATCAATCTACGGCAGTGGTTTTCAACTCTTTAATGCTGCCACTCTCATACAGCTTCTCATGTGTGGTGACCCCCAACCATAAAAGTATTTTCATTGCTATTTCATCACTGTAATTGTGTTACTGTTATTAACTGAAATGGAAATATCTGGTATGCAGGATGTATTCTCATTGTTACAAACTGAACATAATTAAAGCACAGTGATTAATCACAAAATAATATGCGATTACATATTGTAAAATATTTATGTGTTTTCCAATGGTCTTCGAGACCCTTTTGAATGGGTTGGTCGACCGCCCAAGGGGTTGTGACCCACAGGTTGAGAATCGCTTTTCTAAGGGTTCACATTCCCGGGCCAGCCCTGCATTCACTGGGGCTCAGCTTCTCAGAGACTGCCCTGGCTCTCTAAAGCTCTCCCCCACTTTAAACTGCTAGGATTCTGTTTCAGCATTCAAGCCGACTGATTGGGATACTGCAGAAACTTTTGTCTAGAGAAGTGCGTCAGATATTATTTAGGTTAATGACTATAATTAAGGGAGCAATTTTATGGTTCCACTATTCTACATCCCCTGATAAAATGCAAGCTCAGGAGGCTAACCGACTGTTCTGCTATGAATACCATTCAGGAGATAATAAAATAGACTAGGCATTACACTTGGGATTATGTCACCTTGCCGAGGGAACATAGTTTCCTTCCCTGGCTTTCAGAATGACAGGACTGGTTTCACATCTGTCCTTTGCAGTGCTCCCAATAGAGCACTCAGACCGAGCTTTGGAAGAGGTGACCATGGGCACTGCCCACCATGGGTCTCAATAAGACACATAGCATGGTTGACTGTTAGCCAGATGACAGGCGGTCAGCACACTCGGTCGCCCTGGGGGCATTTTCTCTGAGAGTATCAAAAAAATGTCCTAACTATAAAAAGATGCTTTGATTCATAAAAATTTTAAAGGATTTCAACTTCTAAGTCTGCACAAATAAATTCTAAGATTAAAAAAAGAAAGGAACAAAAGAAGAAAGCATCATACGCAACATTTAAATTTTAATGAACATCAGACTGAAAAGAGAGTACCCTTTTAACAATTAAATACTGGTTAATTTTCTGGCAGGAAAACTCATTTAAAGCTCTTGGATCTATGTTTACTCGTGTATATATATTTGGCCTTAGTGCCTTACTTATTTTTCGCTTCACAAGAATTTTGAAAAGAACCCAGAAAACGGAAAAGCCCAAGATATGTCAACAATGATAATAATAATTACTGGTATATAATAAATATAAAAAATTCACCGCCATTGAGTTGCTGCTGACTCTAGAGACCTCTCTGTGGGCTTATTAGACTGTCACTGTTTTACAGGCATTCGATGCCCCATCTTTCTGTAGCAGAGCTGTTGGCAATTTTGAACTGCCAACCATGCAGCTCACAGTCCAACACATAACCACTCTACCACCAGGACTCCAAAGTATATAATAATAGGTGTACAAAAACAAACCTGATTAGTAGAAATAGCATAAATGCTGTGTGAAATTTTGTTACATGGTTCTTATAATATAATATAATACCAACTCCAACACTACATTCACAGTATAATGTCCTAGATTTAGAGTTAAATAAAACAACTAAAATAAAATCTAAAAAAATTGAAAATATTTAGATGTGTCTTTAAGTAATATCAAGGTGAAGAATGATTTTTAAAAACAATAAAAATAAAAATAATATTAGGAAGAAAATACTGGTAAATCTAACTAGATAAAAATCCTAGCTATAGAAAAGAAAGTTAATTAGAGTAAAAGAAGGAACTGGGAAAAATACTTGCAACAAAAAGTTCCAGTAGCCATCATTTATAATTGCTTTTAGAAATTATTACAAGTAGGTTTACTAGTGTCCTACTGAAAAACTGGCAAAAAGATATGACCAGAATTCAAAGGGGAAAAATATAAATTTCCTATAGCTACTTTTAAAATTTACTATCCATCAGCTTTCAAATACGAAAAACAGCAAACCATAACACTTTGACTAGCTTATGTGAACTCAAGAAGGTTAGTTCAACCAGTTGTTTATTAATCTATCAATCGCAGTAATAGTTTCTACATAACGTTGAGGGGAGTGAGAACAGGGTCCAATGCACCTGTGCTGAATATATATAAGCTTCTCACCACTTTTTTATTTTTTGCACAAAACACTGACAAAAGTAAAAGTGATCGTCTCGATTAGATTTCTTAGTCTCGTGCAGTGCTCACAGGATCATAAATTGCCTCAAATTTTCTGGGGATTATTTTGGCGAGATTGTCAGGAAATCTGAATGAACCAACCCTTTGATCAAGGAATTTTGCTTCTGGTGGTCTAATCTAAGGAAACAACCAGACAGAGGGGTGAAGATTTACACACAGGCATGTCCATTACTACTCTGTGTAGCCTAAATAGTCACTGTAAAGAGAATGGTTTAAGATGTTCAGATGCACTGAGACATGTAAGGTATATTACAGAGACAGAGGAGTCTGGGTGATGCAGACAGCACGGTGTGAAACTCCTAGCCGAAAGGATGGCAGTTCAAAATCACCTAGATGTGCCTGGGGAGAAGGACCGGCAGTGCACTTCCAAAGTCACAGCTCTGAAACCCTATTTACCATCCTAGTGTGTTTGTGCAGGGTCACCACGAGACAGTGGCTCAGAACAGCATGGAGCTAGGAGGAACTGTATTTGAAAGGGGCATTAATGCCATAAAAGATATACACCATACAAGTATAAGCCTAATACTTTTTAGTATTAGAGCAGTCTCGATCTTACCTGGATTATTAATATGCATTCACAGAAAAAAAGGCAGTGATGTACTATCAATGGTTACATCTAGGACACAGTATCCTTTAATTCTTTACTTTTTTAGATAAGGGGCTTTAAAGGTTGGAAGAAAAACAGAGTAGAGGGCCGCAAACAAGTTCTCTCAGCTAATATCCTTGTCTCAGTCTTGGTTAGGGTGTCCTAAAAATAATCCCACTTTTTCTTACCAGGTACACAACATCCTAAATAAGTCACACTAGAAAGGCTTGGTGTGGAAATCCCACTAAATTAACTGGACGTTACCTTAAGCTCAGCAGTAGCCACTGGCCTTAAGGTTGAAACCTTCTGGAATGAAAAGCAGATGACTGCTGACCCAAGGGCACAGAACTAGTAGACCTCAGGCTTTGGTTCAAATCTCATGCCTGAGGGTACCCAATGAATGGTGGCCTGGAACCACCATCAACTTATTATTTAAACGTCGTCCTTGCTTTATTAATACATGTACTCACCTAGTGAGCATGGCTCTGCTATTGTGAATGATTCTTTTTGGAAGACTGCCCTACCACCACGCCCCTCAGCTTGTGTAAATAGTGTCCAGACACTGCTTAATCTGTACAAGTCAACAATTCCAGTATCGTGGTTCATTGCTGGTCTATACTTCAGTAATTTCCTTTTCTCAACAGAATCTTAAATTCTATCCCATTAGCCAAACTAATGACACTGTCAATGAGTATTGGTTATGCATCGGGCTGCTAACGGCAAGGTCAGTGGTTCAAATCCACCACACAGTTCTCCAAGGGAGGGATGAGGCTTTCTACTCTTGTGGAGATTTTCGGGCTCAGAAACTCAATGGGGAAGTCCTACCCTCCTCTATGGAGTCATTGTAAGCCAGCACTGACTTTATGACTGGAAGTGATGCCCCCGGGGATGACTGACAATATTCTTTAATATGAAATGGCAATGATGTCTCTTAGGGCATCAAGACATACATAAACCATACATGTGTGAATGGATTTTGAGTTTGCACATAAGTCTAGCCCCAATCTAAGAGCATTAGTTCTCATGACATAGCCTTGCTTGATCCTTACCCTCATTAAGAGATCACTGAAGATACGGCAAAATGTGGTGAAGAAGCTAGATGGTGCCCTGCTATCAGAAAGAATATCTTCTGGAGTTTTTAAGGCTTGTTTTCAAACAAGCAGTCATCTAAGTGAGACTTCAACTAATTCCACAAGGAAGAAGCACACCAGCCTATGTGTGCCAAGGATTGTAATTAATATAAGTCAAGCTAAAGGAGAGAACTATATCAGAGCTTTAATCGTGAACAC